>CATIWK010510350.1:0-19881 GCA_949634005.1 Mallotus japonicus
AATCAAATATCAAACTATAGTATGAGAGAGAGAGAGAGAAAGAGGAATTGAAGCCAACACATTTCATGATCTATATTTCTATCTATCATCAGTGTCTTCTGTTTCATCATTATGAAAATTCAAAAAATGTAAAATCTAAAAAGTCACTGGGATGGACTTACAGCCAGTTAAGCATGCTGCACACCCATTTCTCTGGTAGGTCATTGGGATTTTTATCAAGTGGAAGAAGCCGCCACTTTTGACACTTGTCACAACAGACCCAATTGTCTGCTGTTGCAGCAGCTGCAGCATCAGATGTGGGCTCATTTCCTGAAAAGGAAGCGACACTTCGAGCTGTTCTAGGTTGCACTCCAGTTGTTGGAAGCCTATCACTTTTCCTGCCACTCAATCTCTCTCTTGAAGTGTTACTAGAGAAACGTGTGCTTTTTTCACCAATCTCAGAATCCTTCTGCCTATTTTCAGAACTCATTTCCAGTGGACTCATCTGATTTTCTTCTTGATCTAGCTCAAAATCCCCAAAAAAATCTTTATACCTATCCCCAGATTTTCCAGCATTCTTATGTGATTTTGAGTCTTCCAACTCCCCTCTAGTTATATACTCATCTGAGGAAGTGCTTTTCTTATTTTTGGCCACCAAAGAAGAACCACCTATCAAACCATCTTTTGGCATGTCTACAACTACATTGGCCTGACTTTGACTTCCTTTTAGTTTCTTTTTCCCATCAGAAGATAAACGCTCTTTTCCAGAAGGAAACTTCATCCCTTCCTGTTCATTGGGGGTAAACTTCTGATCAGCCTTTTGCTTTAGAGTTTCTGTCAGTTCAGCACTTGCAGTTTTCATTCCCTTTGAAATATTTGAGTCACTTTTGACTGATCCAAAAGGTTTCTCTCCTCTCCGCTGGCCATCTTTCCGGTGATAGACAGGAAAATTGTCAAGAGAACTAGCTTTCTTGTCTTCCCAAATCTTTCCAGATGAAGTGGCTTTGGGATTCTCAACCCAAGTACCCTCATGAGTATTCACTGGGTCCAATGGCTCCTCCTTTATCAGATCATAAGAGTTTTTATCCCTCACTAAACCATTGGACACTTCCCTGGATATGTTTGATGACCTACCAGCGCTTTTCGCTGCATCTGCAGCAGAATATGAATTGGAGAGAAGTGGAAGCTTTAATGTGTTAGAAACAAGATCCTCACAGGCCAATGCGTCAAGGTCTACCTCCTTTAATGAAACATTAAAACCACCCCGAGAATCCTTATTATTTTCAGGTTCTGCTGATATTTCATTTCTTTCTAGCAATTTTGTCTTCTCTCCCGATATTTTCCCATCGCCTTTTACAGATCCATTAAACATAATGCCAGAACTTTCTGGGCCAATGTTAAGGACAGAAAATGGTACACTGCATTTATGAGGCTTTACCTTTTCTGTCAAATGAATCAGGTGATCAGAAAGAGGCGACAGCAATAGGCCCCCACGCACTGGCAGGGAAGTCATCATCTGCTTCAACCAAACAATAACACTCTCCTCACTACAAGAAAAATGAGGGAAAGAAAAATGAAACACCACAAAATTGGGAGAAGACACTTCACCTGAAGTATATGAGTAGGAGATTCAAATGGTGAATCTTGAGGTCCATGTGACACCCCTTCACTTCCAGAGGGACTATCATCCAATGATGAAGACGGTGACACATCAAGGCCAAGACCACTGTATATTGCAGCATTTTTTTGTGTTGACAAATTATCAGAACCCACTTTGATTCGAACCTTGAGCCATTTCTGATCTGGTTTAGTAGATTTCCTGCCCACTGATTCACATCTCAGTGCATGATCCTTAGCAATATCAGAGGATGGCATACCTGCTTCTTGTTTGACTGCAACAATCGGAGTGGAAGATGCTTTTGGTGCAGTCAGTGAAACCACACTAGCAGAAGCAGGTTCAAGATTTACTGATTGAGGAGCAGCTGATGAAGACACTGAGCTACGAGCAGCTGATGAAGACACTGAGCTACGATGAATACCCTACGTATGAATGCACAAAAAGCAATAAAGTAACATTGAGAGTCTCAAAACAACTAAAATTTAGTTGAATTATTATCCTTTAAATTAAATACCAGTTGGGAATTGTTTGGAGATCTAGGCGTATTGTAGTTCTGATTTTTGGGCGGAGTCCTTGGGTGAGGCCATACTGGAGAACGCTGATGGGTGGGTAAAAACGAACCATAACCGCCAAACTTGGCCCCTGTTTGGAATGTAAACCCCTAGATAATTAATATCTAAATAGGTCCCCAATAATCTTATTTCTGCTGTTGTTTTGACTTACCCAAATTTTCTGCTGAGACTCCACCTTCAAAATCTTTTTGAAAGTGTCCCAAGACATTCTGAAGTTTCACATCCTTTAAAAGAAAAGGAACAAAAGTATTATCAATCACACAGAAGAGTTTTACTGCTCTACAAAGATAAATAAAAAGTGATGATAGGAACACCTACTAATAAGTGCAACAAATACTGTGGTATAGCTAGCTACTAAAGTTTCAAGTGCATTCATGTTTCAAAACTACAGTAGAAGAGGGTTAAAAATTTTAGCTCTCAGTTCCCAAGGGTAATAATCCAATGTGCAAAAAGTTTCTTCAATGGAAAACTAAAATCTCCCATCAAGCCACTCTATGTAAAACTTGAGAGTATTCACACAATTCAAACAACTCTATAATCAACCTGAACAAAGGAAAGATAGGCTGAACATTTTCAGTCTCCAAACTTGACAGTTATGGATGTTGGATCAATACTTCACAGTAACAAAACCATATCTAGATAAATGTTCCATGCTACCATAGCACCAATAACCCTAAATACATAAACAACTCCTCAATCTGCTTGATGGATCAAAAAAAAAAGAAATTACTAAACCAATGGTATGCCTCTAAAGCTAATGAAATTCTAATTAATGAAATAAACACTCCTAATAAACTAATATGATCCTTTGTTTCCGTATTCAAAGTCCCAAACACATTCAGAACACAAAGCATCGTTTCATTTTCCTTTTAGCAAAACAATCAAATACAACCAACTATACTTATGCATTGCAATTTTCAGGAAATTAAAAATAATGCTCAAAACCCAATTAGCATCCGCAGTTTGGATCTAAAACATACCCAAGGAAAAAAAAAAAGTCAAACACATAACATCTGCCTACACATCCAGATACGTTAAGCAATATGAAGAAGAAAATCAACAATAACAATAACAATAATTCATTTAAAAAAAAAGCAACTTACTATGTAAGAGAGAGCAATATCAGGGTCTACGCTAGCATCGTAACCATCATCGATATTATTATGGTCTGAGCAAGCCTCCCCTTCTTCAAGCTCAGTATCTTCCATCTCTCTCCCACCACCGAACCCTAACCCTAATTCCTTTCTCGCATCTCTCCTTCCCAAAGAAATCATCAAACAACAACAATGATAATTGAAAAAATAATAATTAAAAAAATAAAACAGAATCTAACCAATCAAGCCAGCAAACTCAGACCCTTCTCTCCCCATCAATCCAAATACAAAACTGGACCAGACCCATTTCATAAAACCGAAAACCCATCAAAACCCACCGGGGAATTTCCCAATGGAATATAGATGATCGAAAATCTGACCCGATCAGAAAATTCCAAATCGACACCGACCCAGAAGTTTTCGATGCTTCAAAATTTCAATAGCTAAAAACAATTTAAACAAAAAATACGATCTTTTTAAAATTTTTTATAGTTTTCTTTTGACAAATACAGATTGTTGAATGTTATTTTGGGACCTAAAAGGTTTGTTTGGGTTCGCTTTGGTGCGATCTTTAGCAGAAAAGAGTCTCTCTCTCTCTAGTTTTTGGTGTCTACAGCAGCCGCGTTTTTTTTTTTCTCCCTTATTTTTTATTTTCTCTTATTGTTTAATTAATTTAACTAATTATTTTTTAATTAATTTTAACTCCACACAGATAACGTATCCATGTTGTCTGAGAACGGTAAAAAAAAAATACCTCCAGTTATTTTATTTTTTATTTTGACATTTTCGCTTATCTGGTTTATTTTACTTTAATGGTCCGCATCAATAATTATAATTCGATTAATTTAAAATTTAAATCAAATGAATTTTTAAAAGAAATTCTTTTTGTTTGTGGAAAATATGTTTTTTTAGAAAAATATTTTTTTTTATAAAATATTTTCTAAAGAATTTATTTTCCAAAAAAATATTTTTCGATGTTTGGCTAAATAATAAATGAGGAGAGAAAATATTAAGAAGATAATAAATGAGGAAAGAAAACATTAAAAAATGTAGGAGTATTAAAAAATGATTTCTCATCCTTTTGAAGTTATTTTTTTTTTATTAACAATTTATTTTTTTAATTTATTTTCTTTGATCCAAATACTAAAAAATAAAAAAATATTTTCTAAAAAAATATTTTCCATAAACAAACAGAATCTTATTTTTTTTATAGTAGATAAAACTCGAACACAAAATTACGAAATGTTTACCATTTAAACCATCAGCTAATCTCATTCTAATTGGGAAAAAAAAAAACTACAAAAGCTTGTTTGAAAGTTACGTATTCAATGGCAGTCTCAAGCACGTGTACGTCACACTTAATTTTTTTCCTATAAACTATAAATTTTATTTTTTTATTTTATTAATTGTTAGGTAGAAATTCAACAACTAATTTCTTTTGTTTATTCAACATAATTTTTTTAATTAAATTTTTTAGATTCTAGAAAATCATGCACTATGTTTCGTGATAAATAAATTATATAAGACCATAGTTACATGTTTATTATAAATCATAATTTTAAATTAAAATTATATAAATCTAAATTTTTGATGTATTCTAAAAAATCAATATAGTTATTTTTATTAATTTAATTTAATTATATTTATTTAAATTTTTATATTGATCATGTAATGGTGTAATTTTGTAAAATATAAGGGAAAATAAAAGGTTGATAATTCCATAATTAATGAGTGTGAGGAGCGCGTGGAGAACATCCGTCGTAAAGTGAGGCGAGGGGCACTTCATGCTTGTCAGGTGGCGGAATCCAACATGTTAAATCTCACCCTCCAACATCAATTTCTTTCTCTTTTTTATTTATAATTATTATTTTGGATAATTCCCAATTCTTTTCAATAATTACGGAAATTCCACACATAAAAAAAATGACTTATGAGAATTTTTTTTTTAAATAAGGAAAACATTCATTCATTAATGCTCTTTCGAGCTAGTACAATGGAAATAAACTCCGGAATCAAATTCCACATAGTAAAATTAGACATGAAAAGAGCAGTTCGTGCTAACAAATGAACTGCTTCATTTGCTAATCTCCTAAAAAATGAACTGAAATACAATTAAAATTCTACATAATAGAGCAACAATTCTCAATATTTACACTAAGTATATCATATTTTACAGTAAATTTATGATATTAGTTAATATTTTATATTTAATTAATAAAAAATAAAATAAATATGAATTATACTATTAAATAAAATATATTCAGAGAAAATAAGAATTTTCAGCTAAAAAATTAATGTCGGCTCTGTTTGGCAATAAAACTCTCTACAAGACTACAACTAAAAAAAAAGTCATTGGCCTTGGTTGACCCAAATATTCATACACCTGTTGTGACCAAAGTGCCCTTCGTGAATTGTGTGGCTCTAGTGGGTAGAGGGGCTAAAGCAAATTTTGGTGTGCAAAATTCTTTTTGTTTTTGTTGGCAAGCATTTTGTCTTCGTGAATTTCAATGTTAGATTACATGATTAAAACCCAATAATTCACTTTAATAATCAAATTAAATTTAAAAAACAATTTAAATTTAATTTAAGTATTGTCTAATAAAATTCAAGCTCAAACTATTCAAATTAAATAATAAATCAAGCTAAAACTCTTAATTACTTAACTCCATAGAATCACGAATCTAATTAAACAAAATTTATATATATTTATGATTTTATTTTATTTTATTTTGATATAATTATGTAAATATTTGAATGAAAAAAATCAAGTTCAAGTTAACAAATTTCATTTGAATTTTCAAATTCAACGGTATCATAAGTTAACTACTTTACGTTCCTATATTTTAATATGAATTTAAATTTTAGTTGTTAATCAATATTTTAATCTAAAAATTTTTTAATCAAATGATGATGGTTAGAACTAATTTTGAGTAGTTTAACTCAGCGATATCAGTCCATAAATTTGTGGGTAATTTTTTAATATTTTAAATTTTTTCTACTAATTAATACATTCATATATTATTGTTATGTAAATAATAACTTCAATGTTATTAAAATTAGACCATTAAACTAGCTTAGTAAAATTTCACTAAAATTTCTCAATGCAATTGCAATCATACGATATAATTATTTTCATCACGTGCGGTTTTTTATGAGGGTGAGGTGGAGAAAAGGTCAAAAAGAGCATTTGGTATGGCCACAAGTAATATCCACTAGAAGTAGTCTAGACCTTATCCACATTGTCAATGCTAATTACAGCCCAAAATTCCTATACATACATAGCATAAGCGCCTAACACAAAAAGATGTCAACTCTTTTTTTTTTTTCATACATTATTAGATACTTATGTTTTGAATTAAGTATAAAATTTTATTTGTACATTCTAGTGATTATTAAATTTCGTTATTTAATATTTTTCTAGCTAATATCATCATTATTTTATAAAAAAAATATAAATATAATATTAAATTTTAATGATAAATTTATTCTATATATGATTTATAATCAATCTAATCAATTGATTATTTTTTAAAATATTGTAAATTTATTTTAAAAATTATTTATTTTTATTTATAATTAAAGTAAAAATACATTTAAATTTAATTTTTTATCAGTTTATTGTAGTTAGTTGAATAATATATTACTTATTATATAATTTTAGCATTGAAAATACATATTATTTTTACATTAAACATTCATTTTAAACAATATTTGTTAAAAGAGTATTAAAGTGTTAAAAAATATATAACACAGAATACTTAAATGTTACCCCTTTGTTCCTAAATAATTGTCGTTTAAGGATTTTTCACATAGATTAAAGAATGTATTTAATATATATTTAAAATACTATACTACCCCTCAACCAATTATTAGTTTTATATAGAGTTCCAAAATGAGTAGATATCTATTCAATTAATTCTCCTATATTAAATAATGATGAAATATGAAAAAAATAATTAAAATGCATTGGTAACTTCAAACGACAATTATTTAGGAACAGAAAGAATAAAAAAAATCACAGAATTGATTTTACCTAGCAAAACTAAATAGATCAAAATTGTACTTATCACATAAATAGATAAATATAACACCCAGTTAAGTTGTTAAATACTTATTTAAAAAAAAAACTATTACTCTCATCAAATTTCAATTCTTCTTTTATTGCATTAATGTCATTATCACATTTCAGTGTTGGAGTGCTCATAAAGTATTTGATTTATTTATTTATTCAGGAGGTCATGAAAAAGCATTTATAGCGTGATTTTTTTTTGACCAAATTTATAGCGTGATTTTGCACCAAAAGAAAAAATTCCTGCATGATTTTAACTTTGGAGTTTTAATTGTCACATTTATAGGAAAACGTATTCACCATTTTCATGATTCCCAAATCAAAATAATATTTCCTAATAAACGTCCTTGAAGTAGAGCATGATTGCAGTTAACATTTTTCAAAATTAATTCAGTAGTGAAGACTGAAAGATTTGCATCTGCCATAATCTGTTTATGTGAAAGCAACCACCCGACTTAATTAGGCTAAAATCATATCTCCAATCCACACCAAATAATTACGAGGGTTAACTTCAAATTTATTGCTATGACTTTCTTTCAACGTAAAAAACGGAAAAAAAATTGTTCCACATCTAAATACAATGAGAAAAACAAATATCAAACTTAAAAAAGGGTGATTATATTGAAGGAGAAACGGTTTTTTTTATTAATAATAATATTATGACTTAAGTATTGATGAACTAGGAGCTTCTGTAATACCTATAAGGTATATATACCTTCAATTTTTTAACCATTAGATTGAATTGGAAAAAATAACCTACAACTTGCATCCATACTTAACGGAAAATAATTTTGTTAACGAAGACATTTTTATTTTAAACAATAAATTGAGACACTTTTTTCACATATCAGAATCATTTGACACAATAGTAAAGTTAACCTCTTCATTACTCAAATGAATTTGTGGAAAACCATAGTAAGTCTCCCAGCCATCAAACTGATCACTGTATTCTTCCCAATCCAAATCATCACTTATAATTATAACATCATCTTTTCCAAAAATGTTATCCCACTTATCAGGCATAATCTGCATATAAAACCATATATATATTATACATGATAGACTTATGGTGGACCATAAAACGATATAGTCCACCATAAAATATCAAGTAAAACTATAGAATATATATATTTCGGTAAATTTATTGTAGTAGTTGACCACAAAGTAATATATATATATACATATATGTGTGATATAATTACAATTATGGAAACGTAATAAGCAACAAAACTATATACGGTTAACTACAAAATGATGCATGTCGACCATATAATGGTATAAGTTGACCACAAGCTATCAAGTAAAAAAAAAAAATTGGTTGATCATATTATATTAACTGATACAAATTTCATTTATTCTATCAATTTAAATGACGAAGCAAATCAAAAGGCGATAATCAAACTCAATTGTAAATTTATAAAAATTCAGAAACTTAGCTAAACTATAAATTGGAATCTTAAAATTGAAAGTTATGTTTAAATACAAAGGATTCAAAGTAATAATTGAATTTGAGAGGTTTATGAAATTGTTGATTTTGAGCAGTGATTAAATTTGAAGGATTGAAAATGATAATACAATTTTAGTTTCTTTCATTCGAAAAATTTTTAAAGTAAGAATAGGTTTTTTTTTTTTTTTTTTTTTTTTTTAAAAAAAAGAGTTTGAAAAATGTTTGAAATAAAGTGAACTTCTTTTTTTTTTTTAAACATTGAATGTTCTTTTTAAACGGCATTTATTTAATATGAGTATCTACCGGCTAACCTATTATTGTATATAACTTTTTTTGAAGGTTTTTTTTAAAAAAAAATTTTAACAGTAGGGATACCTTGAAGATATTGTAGAATTTTCCTTGATGAATTATATAGTACAATAACTATCTTTCTTTTTAAATTATGTGAAAATAAACATTACAAATCAACCTAGATGAAAATAAAATTTTACAAATTCAAACTATACACCTCAAGGATCACTTAACTTATTTATTTATTTTTTGCATAATGCAAATTATCATTACTAAAAAAAGAAAAGTGGGATAGAGTTTATCACAATAAGCTTCTGAAACCCTATATATATATCTAGAATTAACATTAAACTTGAAGATCAACTACTCAAGCCAGACATTCAACAAACCTACAACAACCACAAAAACTGATGAGAAAACTACTGAACTCTTCAAAGAATGACAGAGCATAATCAGAATAACTTATTTACCGAATAAATCGAAATAAAATATATCAACTATTTGTAAATTCATGATTATATATCTCGACTACAATCTTCAACTTAACTTGGAAAGATTATATCATTTTTTTTTTTTTTTGGCCACAGAAAGATTATATCATTTGACTTGCTCTCTTAATTTTCTTTATATATTTTTAATATTTTAATTAAAAACAAGGTCAATAGACGAGTGATATTTATCATTAATATATAAAATATTCATGATGTTTATCACTTATCTCTTACAAAGTATGTACATTTACGAAGATTTTTATCATTTTTTCAAATGTAGGGATGACAGGAAACTGGAAACATATTTCCAAATCACCATGCTATAAACATGATTGTTTTTGACATTGAATTGAGAGAGCCATGAAAAACTTCAAAAGCTTTCTCTTCTTCTGCCTGTGTTACGTCACATGTCAACACTTCTACCTTCTAATTCAATTCAAGAACAAGTTTATTAGATTTTATTTCATTTTCTGTCTACTTCGTTCTATAATCTGGCTATCACAAGTCACAAAAACATTTGCATAGATTTTTTTTTAAAAAAAAAAAAAAACTTTACAATAATTAAAGGTCCAAAACATAAAACAAACTAATTTTAAAAAATAACTAATTAACTTAATTGCACATCCTTTAGCAAACCTCAGAGCTCAAAGGAAAAAAAAATAGCATTGATATTTAATTTGTATTGAACTTCATAGATATATGTCTTATGCGTCTTTTTTTTTTTTTAACGGAAGATAAAAAATTATAAGAATCGAATCATTTAACTTATTAATGTCTTAAAAAAAATTATATCACTGCACTATTCAATATTCAACTTTTGCCCTTTTTAATGATGTGTTAAACTTAGAAAAATTGTATGAAACCATATCAATATCTAATTCGTCAAGCATATGCTCTTATTCAAAGTCAAGTCGAATAATTCAAGTACTGTGTACCCATTACATCAATGATTTTATCATAAGATACCCTGTGTAAAGGAATTATCATATCAGTAAAGGCGTATAAATTAACAATTGATATCATTTAACCATGTATCACTATCATTATTGGACAAAATACAATTTGCTCTTATTATTAGGCGTACATATAGATCCAACGGCTAAGATTTTTATTTTTGAAAAAAAAAAATTTACGTAAAATGCAAAGAGGTTTGAAGAATATTCCTTTTGCAATTGTCAGAATATACTTAATTAAAAATCATTGACCATTCCACTTTGAATATGACGAGTTTATTTCTAAAAGCTTCTTAAGCATTTTATAGCCCTGTTCTAATAATTAAAAAAAAAAAAGGAAAAACGGCCACGCCCAGCCTTCGTCTGCAAGGAAGATTGGAACTTGTGAAATTTGAATCCTCACTCCAAGGTGAGCAAATTTTTAATTGCTTCAACCACCGGTGACATTCTAAAAAATTCACTGGATGATAAGGATGAGGATTTTCTGGAATTGACAACCCAGTAACAACTATATTCAGCTAAGCATGTTGTATATGATACCTTCTTGCGGCCCCATCTGTGATTGCGAGTCCTGCTTGACTATGGGCAACGCCTCAATAGAAACACATTGTATGGAGTTCTTTTGTCAGCACTCTGTCTATCATATTTATAGTTTCTCTTTCACATAAACCAAAATTCATTGCATATGGCATATAGCCACTGCAGGCTGTCACTCTTGATAATTCTGAATCTTCTCCACTCCTGAGGATTTTACTTTGATGATCCTTCAAACTGATCTCGTAGCTGCTCGTATTTCTTGAGCTCTGCCATAGAGAGGGAGGGGGACAGCTCAGCCAAGACCTGAAAGTTGCCAGGTGGCATTTAGACATACATTTAGTCAAATAACAAATTTTATGCAGGGGTTTTAAGTTGATTAGAACTGTACGCAAGTTAGCCTCTAGCAAATGTCCAGTTCGCCTTGCAGCAAATGTCAAAGTTACATGCAGGTGTGATCAATTAATCAGACTAATCTGAATCTTCAAACACAAGAAACAATTTGCCTAAAATGTTCCAAATATATTATGTTACGAATTAGGTAATAAAATTACTAATAATAGTCAGGAACTTCAACAGAAAAGCAAATTATTTTGTACATGATTAGACTTTCATCCGAGGTAAGTTATAATTTTTTTTCCTTTTTATCCTTACAAAGATTGTTGTGTTTGAGAAAAAGAGAGGATTTTCATCCTCGAGAAAAAGACAACCATACAGAACTTTTCTTCTTCCATAATTGTGTACCTTTATAAAGTCATCGTATTCGACAATCACTAAATCAGCTTGATCAACCTGGGAAGAAGACTCTGAATCTGCACTTAAAACCTGCACAGAGAAATAAGAAATAAAACTGCAAGCACAGTGACAATGAACAATAATAGTAACCAGCTAACAAGAGAAGGAAAACAACAATTGATCTATACAAACTTGAACAGTAACAAATGGACCCACCTTGCGCTTTGCAGCATGAAACCAAGCATCTGCACATAAAGCATACATGTCTGCACCAGTGAAATTTAGGGGGCATTTCTTTGCTATTGAGTAAAGAGAAACATCCTGATGCAATGTAAACTTCCGGGTAAGTGCCTTAAGGACCCTATGAAGAAAACAAAGTGGTTAAGAATAAGAACGTGTACATGAAATCAATAATACACACATAGTAAGATGTTAAGAATGCTAACCGCTCCCTGTAAGATGCCTCAGAATTGACTCCGACATATAACAGCTTATCAAATCGGCCAGGTCGAAGAAGTGCTGGATCAATCAGATCTGGTCTGTTGCTTGCCCCTATGATAAATAAGTCCTGAAAACCAGAAATAACATCAGGCATTTTGTCTTCTAAACTAGAAGTGGCAAAAGACAGAGAGAGAGAGAGAGAGAAGGGGGAAAAAAAAAAAAGACTATTGTAGCAAAGGGAACACTAGCACATTACTTGTGTAGAATCATTTAGGCCATCAATCTCTGCGAGCATCTGTTACAGAAGTTTCCCACATTAAATAATTCAGTTACAGGATATGGTGGTGTGAAATGCAAGCAAAAGTATACTCACTTGAGAAACAACTCTGTCCATAACACCCCCAGAATCTCCCGAGGCACCCCGGGCTGGAGCCAGAGAATCAAGTTCATCAAAAAATATTACACAGGGGCGTGCTGATCTTGCCTACAATGAATGCAGAATATTTGAGATTTTAAAGCATAAAACATAAGACATGAATGTTATAAACAAATGAGTTCAAACGGGTATCGCCCCAAGCAAGAAAAAGAAATCATTACCTTCTGAAAAATGTCACGAACATTTTTCTCTGACTCTCCTATGTACATGTTGATCAGTTCAGGCCCTTTTACACTAAGAAAATTTAAGGAACATTCTGTTGCAACAGCTTTTGCCAATAAAGTCTGAGCTTCAAAAATAAAATAAAAAAGAGAAGTTTATGATAGAACTTCTTTCATTTTAGATATTAATGAAATTGGCAAATTTGAAAATATTACTAAACTCATAATGTTAGAACTTACTTTTCCTGTCCCTGGAGGACCATATAGCAGAACACCAGAGCGCTTACGCAGCCCAGATGAAAACAAATCCTTATGCAGGAGTGGTAACTGCAGAAATTTAAAACAACTATCATGCATTAAATCCAATGAGTAAAAACAGACGGTTACCAAGCTCTCAGACAAGGGAGACAAAAAAAATAAAAAGAAAGAAGTGATATAATGCCCTAACCATTTTGAGTCCATATTTTAACTACCTGAAAGAATAGACGAGGGCCCAACAGAACTTAATAAGCTAACTTCCTTAATTCCACTCAATATGAACCTCCGTCCTTGAAAATTATTTTCTATTATCATTCTTGTGAATTTGTGATAGCCTACATGTATCTTAACATATAAGATTTCTGTTCCCAACAGTTAAGAAACTATTGATTGTGTTAAAGACGGACACAGATATTCCTTATTGATAACCCCAACAATGGGATCAAGAAAACATAAGTACATATTTGTACACAATCATCACATCAGCAAATAAAGTTCTAAGCAAAATGTCACAACTGGTCGACAAGGATTACATATTTACATATTTTAAGGACAAAATGTGCACACACTTAAACAGAATGTCCGAATTCTAAGCAATTCTGCAGAGTGTAACGCTTCTCCCAGTTTGAATTGAGACAAAAAGTCTGATAGAAAAGCTAAAGCAAAACTTAATTAAGGACAAATCTGGAGAGCATAGGGATCATCATGGTAGGTTTTTTAGTTCATAGAAGATTGGGTGTGAGGGTCTGAAACAATGGATGTGACTACAAGGCCCACCTGAACAGTATCTAAAATTGATTTCTTGACATCCTCAAGGCCTCCAACATCTTCCCATTTCACATTAGGAACCTGCAGGAAGAAATTCAAGCTCAACAAAAAATTACACACATAACAAAATTTTCCAGAGAAGAGATTAAGGAAAAATTTTCACTGTTAAATACAACTCCCTACTTGACATAGATAATGGCGCAGAGTTATGCCATTGTTGAGCTAACCTTTGGAGTACCTAATGCTGATGCATTCCTCTTCTTAGATCGCTCCAATGCTTTAGGCAAATATTCTTTTCCAACAGCCTGAGGTACAGAATTGCACGTCTCATGTTTGTGCACTGCTTCGATTCCAAAAGAACTGTTCATGTTCTTGGCCTCAGCTTCATTAGCTTGAATATTAACCTTTGAGATTAAGCTTGCACCAGTATCAGCAATTAAAGCATTCAAATCCCTGGGCATGAAACCAGACGTCTGTCCAACCATGTCTTTCACAGCATCTTCTAACTCAGTCTGCAAGAAGCAATTATCTAAACCCATCAAGTCACAGTCAAAACTTGGAAAAAAAAAAATTTCTATTATCATGAGAACTGAGAAGAATGATTTCATGGAGATGTTACATTAAATGCATGAACCCTTAATTCCCATAAATATACAATAACTGCTGACCTACATTAGAGAGGAGCTCAGAACCACTTTGCAGTAAATGGGATAGCATTTGAACTCGTTGCTCTTCAGTCAGAGGACCCATGCCTACTTCATGGCTGAAGCATCGTCTTACAGTTGGTGGTAGGCCCTCAGAACTCTCAGCCGCTGCAACTAACAGCACCTGATGCCTGATTATTTTTCCAACATCCTTGGCTGGCTGCATCAGCAAGGTTTAAGAGTAAGAAGCCCGTGAAAAATCCTAGATCATACAAGTATTTGCTGTTTGAGCAACTAGCAAGTGATATTAGTTTTCTGTTTTACTTTTGAAGAACTGAAACCTCCTCATTGGCTTAACATTGTGAAATGAGTAAGAAATGATCCTTGAAAGTAACTTAGACATGTGATGCTGCTCTTCCTGCATATCATATAATTTTTCCTTTTGCCACTCTTTTGTCACATTCTACAAGGCTTTCTCCATCTTATGCTGAAGAATCCCAATCATGTTTTGGAGGACAGGAAAGTGACATGGACAGTTAGCTTGAAATTGTGTTATTTTTTATTGAGACAGGTCATGTTGAAAAGAAAGTACAATGCTAAAATAAAATCTACTTCTTACAAGATCATAGCTTATTTTGTCATCAGAGAAACTGTCATCATCTTCAGCAACTGGTTCAGTGAATTCCCTCAGAACTGATGCAATTTCTGAGGTGAGACCAACTTGATCATTTGGTGAGCCCTCATGGGAGTTTAAATTTCGAAAGACATCAAAATGGCGGAGAAGAAGTATCGCCGGTGAGTATCTGTCACCATATTATGACATGAGGAACAATTTTGAAGAGAAATGCCATAAGCACAAAATACTCAACTTTCATGAGGAAAAAAAAAGACCAGTAAAAACTCTTTCCTTAGTTCTTATAAAGAGGATATTAAGTGAAACAGCCCACTATAAGATTTTAAATTCTGGAACCACATCTGTGATACTCTTATGAATTAGCACTGCATCATTAAGTAAGACTTAATTCTGCCATAGCGGCATTGAATGGCTTGCATCAGCCATATGCAATAATTAACTGCATCACCTTCGAGCTGTGTTGAAAGCTTGAGCGAGTGCAGTAGATGCCTTTCGTTCAGCCATTAGATTATGACAGCTGAATTCCACGACATGAAGGCCCAACCGATGGGAAACATATCTAACAACAGTCCTCTTTCCACAGCCTGCAAAAAAATGCCATTAAGCTTGTCTTTGGTAATATCTGACCATGCACTGAGAAGGAATTTACTTTGTGATGTGTATAATGAATTACAAGGCAAGCAACAAATGGCAGGACCATACAGAAGGGCAGAAACTCTAAATCTTGAAGAATGATTTGCAAGGCAACAAAACACACCTGCAGGACCATATAGTAGCACAGAAACTCTAAATTTTGAAGAAAGGGCTGATGGGCACAAAGGTGGTGCAAGTACAGATGCCAAAATTTTCACTGTGTCCCCTTGTAGAGGGGCAAAACCTTTGGGTCCATCAATCAGCAGATCTGGGGGAAGAGCAGAAGGAACAGTCCCTCCGAGCACAAGAGCTGTTTGAGTGCAACTGACACGAAGAATGGCTTCATCTGATGGCTCCATCGCCACAACCTACGAATATCAATTACTTCTGAATGAGAGCCAAGAAAATGAGGACACTATCGAAGTATTTGGTGCCATCAGAAAAAAGACAGAAGGAAAAAAAGTGAAACTTACCTTGAAGTAAACAACATTATCACTTCTATTTTTTGACCTTTGGCTGCAAGATATACAAGTAACAGAACTGCAATTCCAAGGTATGCGGATGTTGAAAATATCTCCTCTTGCTAAATACCTATCGATTTTAAAGTAGTTATGTAATGCCAAATCAATCATTTCTTGGCGATCTTCAGCTTCAATAGACGAACTTCCTCTCAAAGATTCAAGCATACCACATTCAGGAATCTTAACAAAAGAAACTCTCAAATGTGAAGCATATCTTGGCAATTGAGCCAAAGGTTCCAATCCTAACCTAATTAAAGAATCATCACTAACTTCTCTGCAACTCTCATCATCCACCTTAGGATCAAAAAGAGAGACTAACCTTTCATTCCCTTGATGGACAAGTGAATTCAAACAAGATACATGCAAGTCAAGGTTAAAAGCTAATAGAGGAGAGAGATATGCGATTTCCCTGTCTAATATCATAGGTTCATCTGAAGGAAGACTATATGAAGGAAAGACAAGCATTGTAGAAGATGAGCATGGATTCGAATTTGGCTCTTTAACACCACAGGAAGCTGCGCGTCCACCATGGTTTCTAGGAGGATCTAGAACGACAACCTGCGCAATCCTCTTTATGTTGGTTTCAAGATTCTTGATAAGCACCTGATAATTTTAACAAAGAAAAAGGAAAAAGAAACCTTTTTAGAGTTCAACTGAGCTCATAGTGATAACTAATCAATTTACCAAGTAGCTCAAATAATTTGAATTCTCTATTTTTTCCAGTACAACCAAACATGTCCTAAAATTGAAAACATTTGATAAAGGAAAGCAGGCGTTACCAGAGAACCAGAAGTGACAGCCAATCGCTTGAGAACAGCAGTAGAAAGCGCAACCAAAGCAGAATCGTCAAGAGAAGTTAATTGAGAATCTAAAGTTCCGATTTTGTCCTTGGAAAACCTGAGAATTCCGGCCGGTAACAGTAACGTCGGCGACACGCCGTCATCTTCTTCGGCGACACAGTTAGGTTCAGCAAGTTTGGAAGAAGTTAGGACGGAGTCGACGAGAAATTTGGTTGAACAGAGGACGAGAGGCTTTCTCCTCTTCGCCACCATTAGTGACAAACGGTCAGCTCAGCTCAGCAATCTAAAACCCTAATTCTGATGAAGAAGAAATTTTGGACGAAAATAAATAAGGACAAGCGTTTAAGCATTTAAGCAGAGGGGCCGCAGTTGGGTTGCAGATCGATAGAACCTGCGAAATAGCGCTAATCGATGAAATGTTTGGCGCAACTTTTCTGCAATTTGGTGACGCCAGACTTTAACCGTTTTAAACGTCACCAGGCCATTTTTTCAACGGTTATTTATATAAATATAAATATAAACATACCAAAAAAAAAACTTTCAAGAATGTACTTGACAAAAAAACAATTATCTTTTTTTAACAAAAAAAAAAAATTTAAAAAAATTTTACTAATTTTTTCTTTCAAGTATATACAACCCCTTTACCATATTTTTACTTTTAGAGTTATTTTTTTCAATATTTTTTCTTTTCACTGTTTTTTCTAATATTTTTTCCTTTTTCACTAATTTTTTTCCATCTTTTTTTTTACTTTATACTTTTTTGTCAACATTTTATTTGTTCTTTTTTTCAACATTTTTTTTATACTATTTTCATCTATTTTTTTCTCAATATTTTTTACTCAACAATTTTTTTCAATGTTTTTTTGCTAAATTATTTTTTTTCAACTTTTATGGTGCTATCATTATCTTTTTTTCTCAACATTTTCTATTATCTTTATCTTTTCTCTCAACTTTTTTTGCTCAATTTTTTTTTTATTTTTAAGGTATTGTCTTTTATTTTATTATCAATGTTTTCTTTTTTTTCTTAATATTTTTTTCTCTTAAGACTTTTTTTCAAATGAATAATTATGAATTAAATATCTTTAATTGTTGTTAAACCAAATAATAAATAACTTCAAATGTTGTAACAACAATAAATAAACAAATTTTTCTCATTTTATATTCTTAAAGAATAAGGATTTTGATTTTTTTTTACTTTAATTTGTTTATTAAAATGTCTAACAACTTTTTTAAATAAAAAAAATTATTTAATACTTATTGATCATCAATATGTAACAAGTTTACAATCATTATGATGTATTTGTAACATCAACAAAAAAAAAACACCGAAAAAACAAAAAAATCAATAAACCGAAACAACAAAAAACAACTAAAAATGACAACTGAAACAATAAAACAACAAAAATTTATAGTTGTTGATTTTTTTTATTTTTAAATTATTTTTCATTATTAATAATAAAATTAAGATCATAAATAAAATTTTTAATTTTATTAGTATTAATGATAAAAATAATAATTTTTTTGACATATTTCATAATTTTTATCTTTGTTGTTGTTATTTTTAACAAAAATCGACAAACATAAATAAACAAAAACAACAAAAACAATTGAAAACAACAACAGAAACAACAAAAATAAAAAAAATCGATAAAAACAACAAAAAATTGCAGTTGTTGATTTTGTTGATTTTTTGTTGATGTTCTTTGATTTTTGTTGATTTTGTTGTTGTTTGTTGTTTTTTCAATTTTTTCATTATTAATAAATATAATTTTTACTTTTATTGTTATCAATAATAAAAATAATAATTTATTTGATATATTTCATAATTTTTTGTTGTTTTTATTGAAAAAAAAATTATTGAATACTTTGGGTAATTTTTAGTTTAATTAATTTAATTTATAAATTCTAAATAATTATTGAAGACTATGGGTAATTTTTAGTTTAATTTTTATATTCTAAATAATAGTAAGTTTCAAAATTAAAAAAAATTATTATTTAGAATATAAAGTTAAAATTATTTAAAATATAAAAATTAAATAAATACATACAATCAACTTCAATTAAAAGATGACTTTAAAAATAATAAATTGATAAAAAATACAAAAAAAGAAAAAAATGAAAAAAAAGGAAAACGTCGAAAATAGATGATGAAAATACAGACCAAAACTTGGGACAAAAATGAAAAGTGAAATAACAGAATTGAAAAAAGAAAGATGGCCAGACCGGCGAATAAAATTATGGCCTTTAACCGGACATGAGGTGATATTTTCTCTTTTTTTCAATTTTTTTTCCCTATCTTCCTAAGTTGGGCTGGGCTTGGGTTGCCATGGTGTTTTTATTGTTTTTTTTGGTAAATTACAAAAAAATTCACGACCTTTAGTGTTTTTTACAATTCAATACACCGGTTGAAAATTCGGTGAAACTTTGCTGACGTAGATACTGGAAAAATCTGAGTCGTGACACGTAAGCGCCACATCAAAACGCACCGTTTTGACTATTTGCAAAAAAATACATGACCTTTGACATTTTTTGCAATTTAAACACGACATATTGATTTTGAAAAATTGATAAATAATTTTTATTTTTTATTTAATTTATATTTTTTAACTGATGCATGTAAAGTAAAATATTTAAGTAATGGAAGTTCAAAATTTATTTTTATAATTAAATAAAATATAAATTTTATTGCTTATTTTTATGTAATGAACATTTAATTGATACATTCAAAGTGATACAAAATTAATTAAATCAAATTATATTTTATTATTTAAATTGATTTACATATTAAGTAAATTTTATAAT
>CATIWK010510560.1:0-12085 GCA_949634005.1 Mallotus japonicus
CCCAAAGAACCTACATGAAAAGACCCATTGATTTGCATCTAGAATCTTAAATGTAGTGTAAAATTCTATAGTTAGCTCAAAGAATACCTCATATTGGGCTGTAGCCAATTTAGACCACCCCAATTTATTGCAAAACACATTTATGGTTCCCTTAATCCCTATGTTCAAAAGTACCTCATCATCAAAGTACTTCGGCTTGCTGAAATTTGTTGACTAAGGAGTAGAATTTTTCCCTTCCTCTTCAGAATAAATGGCAAAGAAAGCTTCATATTTGTTCCTTATGTCCTTGGGCTTACCCCTGCCATCACTAAGCTTCCTTCCTTGAAATTGTGTCTTTGTTCTAGCCATCACAACAATGTTAAAATTCACAAAAATAAAACAACACAAAAGAATAGAATAACAAAAACAAAAAGAAAAGAAAAGAAAATAAAAGTAAGGTTTAAATAAGACGATTAGTGTACAAGGAATTCTATTCCTAAAACAAAAATAAAAAGAAATAAATTTAAGAAAAATAAAATAAAATAAAATCAAGCCAAAATTTCCTTAACCAAATAGGAATTAGGAATTAAATAGGAAGATAAGCTCACCTAAAATCCCAATTTAACAAGGAAACTTAAATAAAATAAAATCTTATAAAAATAAAATAAAAAAATATATATATATAATAGGAAACAAACTCAAAAATAATTTTTTTTAAAAAAAAAAGATTAATTCCTCCCCCACACTTAAAATGTGGAATGTCCTCATTGCTAGAGCATATTATAACAAATAAAGAAAAAAAATTAGTGTTGTTTAGAACACACCATGCGACCTGCTAAGCAAAAATCACTATTTTTGGCTCTTTATTAACCTGCAATGATTCTCTTTTATTTTCAGAATTCAAGCTGTGTAGCATTGCATCCATAGGCCAAGCATTGTATAAACTTATTGCATCAATGTAAGAGAGAAATTAATTGAAAACAAAAACAACTAACATTAATAAAATTAAAATCCTTAACAAAGATAACTTAAATAAAAATAAACTTAAACAGCCTAAAACATCAATATAAAACATAAAACATAAGAACACATTATTCCATAAAACATAGAATTAAAACAACTAAAAACAAATAAACATAGAAAAACATTGTTCAAGTTAGAACCAAACATCATTAAACTAAAAACAAAGGCTTCACTCTTTGCCTTCCTCCTCAGATGAGGAGTCTTGTTCTTCCATCTCTTCATCATGTGGGATGGTGGTGGAACAAAATTCTGCGAGTTGAAATAGGCACTAAGGTTGTGACTGATCATGCTCAATGTACAATTCATTTGCCTTGAAGTGTGTCCCATTCTTTCAACTTCGGAATTCAGCTCTCCCACATTCGAGTCTATGACTCCAACTTGCAGCTCCAAGTTGTCTAGCCTCTCCACGACATCATTAATCAAAGCATCTTCCTCTTCAGCTTCTGGGGGTGCAGATTGGATAAGAAAAGCTCTCCCTGTATGGTCAACTTTAACCAAACCCATAACTTCCATCATGCTAGTGTCAATAAAGTGACGACCCTTGACTTTCTCAAAAGGCATGCTCTCAATGTCAAAGTTCAAGTACTTAGCTATAGCAGTGATTAATCCTCCTACTTTGATAGCTCCAATTGCCTTTGTAGCAACATATCTCAATTTCCCAGCCAAAGCATGGCACACATCGAGCTTTCTATCATTAATCATGCAATACAAGACATTAAGCTCGGTAGTGGTGACTACGAAGTCTCCTTCTTTCCATAATTCAATCACTCCAGCTTTCGGTGTTCCCTCTCTTCCTTGCTTGGTTCTCACTTTCATTAGTTTCTTCCTCCATTGAATTAGGAGGCAAATGAACTTCACCATGTTGCATCGCTGCTTGACGCAACAAATAGCATCTCCTTGAAGTGACATCATGAAATTCATTATACTCTGTGATGATTTCAGCTCACACAAGGTAATCTTCATTTAGGGACTCGGCTTCCAAAGGCTCTAATTGATGTTTGGCAAATTCGAATGAAGCAAAATACAATGCCAAACCAGTGACAATATGCCCCATTAACAACAACACCTTTCTAGCTTGCACAACACGCCACATAGAACACAAAACAAAGTATGTACTACATACTTTTATGTTAGTCTTCAAGCACCACAACATAAACAATTCATCAGGAGAAACCCTAGTGCTATCTTTTCTTCCAAAAATTTTGTGTGACATGAATTTATACATGATTAAATATGAGTGATCTTATTAAACCACTAGTCATCACTTAGCCCTCATAAAATCTATCACCTCTAGTGATTTTATGCCAAAAACTACTCATATTATAATCCAATGAAAGTTGACAAACAGCTCCTTGAGGAAAACCAAAGATATCAGACATGATTGCATAATCAAAATAGTACTCTTTCCTAAAGAATAGCCATGAGCCTATGTAGTTATTTCAATGTGGGCGATTAAATTCTAGATTCTTTCGTCGATCTAGCCTCATAAAACACTCCCCTTTCCCCGGTTAAGTCTCTCCAAAACTCATGCCTATCATTTACCACATTGGAATCTTGATTTTTGGGAAAGTGAAATACATCATTAAGTTCAAATAAGCCTAAAGTTTGCTCCTCATTCGCCAAGCGGAAAGTAAGTATGAGAGTGCAGTCATTGAATTCAAAAGAAGAGAGAAACTCATAAGTGGGTATGGCATAAGAAGGGTTTTCCATCAAGATAATCTCATTCCACCCCATCTTATTGACATACAAATTAATATCCCCTAGCAACCCAATTTCAATCAAGGATGTAGCACTCAAATACCTATTTGGCATAATCTTCCTACTCATCATCTTTTGAAACTTATTCCTATGCTCACCATGCCTAAATTGAATTTGAGTAGGAAAGGTTTTTACCATTTGTTCTTTTCTAGCACCTCCCGGATTATCGAAATTACCACCACATCTTGCTCTTTTGGAAGGAGGATTGGTCTTCTTCCTTGCTATGCTCTTCTTACTTTGCTCTCTCTCCATGGTAAATTCTTAGGAGATGAAGGCTTGAGAGAATTTAGGTAGTGGAAGAAGGTGTAGAGAATAAAGAAAAAAAATCAATATGATGTAGAGAATGAATTGTGAGGAAGAAATGTAGAGGTGGGTGTTTATATAGAGGAAGTGGGGTGATGGGAATTGGGTAAAGTTTTATAGGAATGTGTAAAAGTGGTCAAGGGTTAGGTTTTCTAAGGTTTGGGGAATGGGTAAAGTGGTCAAAGTTAGAGTCCCTAGGGTTTTTGGGTAGTGGGTATTGTTGGAAAGCGAAAAAGTAGCACGAAAAATGAATTTTTGTGACTTTTTATAAGTGGGACAACGTAGGCACACGACCGTGCGACCTGATTGTCCAAAATTTCAACATCGCAAGGCGCACAGCCGTGCGCAAAATGTGCACGGTCGTGTGACTTGTACAAGCAAAATGACGTCGTAACACGCATGGCCATGTGCAAAATGTGCACGACCATGCAACCTGATTAAGCTACTTTTTCATAAAAATTTTCTAAATTAAGCACTTAACACAGCACAATCAAGCAAGGCATCATAATCACAACTTGTACTTTGCACTAAACAATATTCCACATAAATTAAACTTACAAAACCTCTTATAGAGCTCCAACCTTTGCTTCACTTCCTGAAATTGACAAGAAATAAATATTAATAGCATAAATTTGCACAAACATAAAAGAAATGACTAAAACAAAATAAAAATAATGAAAATAATCTTAGTTGAGCCCCCAAGAAGCGCTCTTTTAAGGGTCCATAAGCTAGACCACCCTGTTCATCATTCATTTGATTCCTTCAAGCATGAAACTTGATAGAATTCCTCAAATGTGCCTCTATGGTAAAGCTTCAACCTTTGTCCATTCACTTTGAATGTGTCTCCTCTTGTGTTGCACAATTCCATAGCTCCATAAGGATATCAATGAGTCACTGTAAATGGTCATATCCATCTACTCTTCAACTTTCCAAGAAGCAATCTAAGCCTTGAGTTGAACAGTAATACTTGATCTCCTTCCTTGAAAGTTTTCACTCTAACTCTTGCATCATGCCACCTCTTTGTACGTTCCTTGTAAATCCTTGAATTCTCATAGGCAGTCTCTCTAATCTCCTTAAGTTCACTCATCTGTAGCAATCTCTTCTCAGCTGCCTTCTTAAAATCAAAATTCAAGGCCTTTACCGCCCAATAAGCTTTGTGCTCGAGTTCAACAGGAAGATGACATGCTTTGCCATAAACCAACCTAAAAGGAGACATCCCAATAGGTGTTTTGTAAGTTGTTCTATATGCCCATAAAGCATCATCTAGCTTCCTTGCCCATTCCTTTCTTGATTTGCTCACTATTCTTTCCAAGATTTTCTTCAACTCCTGATTGCCCACTTCAACTTGTGCACTTGTTTGAGGGTGATAAGGTATAGCCACTATGTGCTTCACCCCATATCTGGTCAACAATGTCTCCATGTTTTTATTACAAAAATGTGTTCCCCCATCACTTATGATCACTCTAGGCATACCGAACCGAGAGAATAACTTCTTTAAAAATTTGAAAATAACTCTTGCATCATTCACTAAGCATGCTTGAGCTTCTACCTATTTGGAAACATAGTCGATGCAAACAAGAATGTACCTGTTCCCATCTGATAAAGGAAATGGCCCCATAAAATCAATGCCCCATACATCAAATATTTCAACCTCTAGAATTCTAGATTGAAGCATTTCATCCTGCTTCGAAATATTACCACTCCTTTGACAAGCATCACAATTCATCACAAAATCTTTTGCATCTTGAAAAGTGTAGGCCAATAGAACCCTGCTTCAAGAACTTTAGCAGCTGTCCTCTGCGATCCATAATGTCCACCATTGACATTCACATGACAATAATACAAAATTGACCCAACTTCTTCTGTTTCTATATATCTCCTTGCCATTCCATCATTGCATAATCTCCACAGAAATAGCTTGTCCCAAATATAGAATTTAGAGTCACGAAATAACTTTTTCTTTTGCTGATGATTGAACTCTTTTGGTATTATTCCACTTGACAGGAGATTCGCTATATCCGCAAACCATGGCGCACCCATGTAAGATATAGCCAAAAGCATCTCATATGGAAATAGTTCCTTAATAGGCTCTTGATTATCCTTCACCTCTTGATCTGCATCTAGCCTTGACAAATGATCAGCTACTACATTCTCAGAACCTTTCTTGTCTCTAATCTCAATATCGAATTCTTGCAACAAAAGCACCCATCTAATGAGCCTTGGCTTGGAATCTTTCTTGTTCATCAGGTACTTCAATGCTGTATGATATGTATAGACAACCACTTTAGAGCCAAGGAGGTAGGATCTGAACTTATCAAAAGCAAAAATGACAGCCAACATCTCCTTCTCTGTAGTAGCATAATTCAATTGTGTATCAGTTAATGTCCGGCTTGCATAATAGATCACATGCTATTTCTTCTCCTTTCTTTGACCAAGCACAGCTCTTATTGCATGATTACTTGCATCACACATCAATTCAAATGGTAGACTCCAATCTGGTGCCATCACTATAGGGGCTGAGATAAGGGCTTCCTTTAACCTGTCAAAAGCCAATTTACACTCATCAGTAAAATCAAAAGGTGAATCTTTTTCTAGTAACTTACAAAAGGGTTTTGAGATTTTTGAAAAATCCTTGATGAACCGCCTATGGAAGCCTACATGACCAAGAAAACTCCTGACTCCCTTCACATTTGTGGGGTACTGCAGCTTCTCAATTGCCTCCACCTTTGCTTTGTCAACTTGAATGCCTTGAGCTAAAATTTTATGCCCAAGAACAATCCCTTCATCTACCATGAAATGGCACTTTTCCCAATTTAGCACCAAATTTGTCTCCTCACAGCGCATTAGAACTTGCTCCGAATTGCTCAGACATCCTTCAAATGAATTTCCATAGACAGAAAAATCATCCATGATCTCCTCTACTAAATCTGCGAATATAGCCATCATACATCTCTAGAATGTTGCAGGAGCATTACATAATCCAAATGGCATCCTCCTATATGCAAATGTGGCATAAGGACATGTAAAAGTGGTCCTCTCTTGATCTTCTGGAGCTATTGCAATCTGATTGTACCCTGAGTACCCATCTAGAAAACAATAAAAAGCATGTCCTGCTATCCACTCTAACATCTTATCAATAAAAGGTAAGGGAAATTGGTCTTTTCTTGTGGATGCATTCAGCTTTCAGTAATCAATGCACACTCTCCACCCACTTACAGCTCTTGTAGGAATAAACTCCCCCTCCTCATTTTTCACAATTGTTATACCACCTTTCTTTGGTACACACTGAATCGAACTTACCCGTGAACTATTTGAGATCGGATAGATAATCCCTGCATCAAGAAGTTTGACTACTTCTTTCTTAACCACTTCTTGCATGTTCAGATTGAGCCTCCTCTGCCTTTCAATGGTTGGCTTGTGTCAGTCCTCCATCAGGATCTTGTGCATGCAATAAGAAGGACTAATACCTCTTATGTCTGAAATCTGCCAACCAATTGCCTTTATTCTCCCCCTCAGCATCTCCACTAACACGTCTTCTTGTTCTTTGCTTAGTTTAGAGGATATGATCACAGGTAGTGTTTGCTCTTCTCCTATAAAAGTGTACCTCAAATATTGAGTTAAAGCCTTCAAGTCTAATTTTGGTGGTTTTATGGTTGAAGGTGGTGTGGGTTCAGTGTTTAGTAATTTCATGTATGGTATGTGGGATTGGTGTTTGAGGTGTACTTCATCTTGGGAGGATTGTACCTTTAAACACTTCTCAATATTCTTATTTTCCACAGACTTTGCCAACCTCCTTCGTTGGACTTCACTCACACATTCATCAACTACATCTACTCGCATACAATAATCTTCATCATAAGGATATATCATGCTTTGATAAATATTAAATATGCAACTCTCATCTCCTACTCTCAATGTGAGAGTTCCATCATAGACATCAATAATTGCTCTAGCAGTGTAAAGAAAAGGCATACCAAGGATCAATGGAACCTCCTCATCCTCTTCAAAGTCGAGGACTACAAAAACAACTGGAAAAATAAATTTCCCAGCCCTTACTAGCACATCTTCCACTATACCTTCAAGTTCTTTCACTATCTTATCTACAAGTTGTAATTTGATACTTGTAGGTTTAGCTTCTCCTAGCCCCAATTTCCTGTAAATAGATAAAGGCATAAGATTAATAGAAGTTCCTAAATCACATAAAGCTCTTTAAAATTTTAAACTTCTAACAGAACACGGAATAGTAAGACTCCCTGGATGCTTCCTTTTCAAAGGAAGTTTATTCGAGATGATTGCACTACACTCCTTTGTGAGTGTGACTGTCTCATACTCCTACAACTTCTTTTTATTAGAAATCAGCTTCTTTAGAAACTTGGCATACTTTGGCATTTAGGAAAGACATTCTACAAGAGGCATGTTGATGTAGAGTGCCTTAAACCTCTCCAAAAATTTTGCATATTGATGATCATGCTCCTATTTCTTTAATCTTTGTGGATAAGGGACTGGAGGTACATAAGGCTTCACAGGTGGTGGTTTTGATTTCTCAATGACCTGTTCCTCATATTTGTCTTCTTTTCCTTGCACTTCAACCCATTCATTCTCTTGTTCTTTCTCCTCTTCCTTCTTCTTTTCTTTCTTATATTCCACAGTTGCTTTTGGGGTTTGCACTTTTGTTCCACTTCTAAAGGTAATAGCCTTTAACTGCTCTTTTGGATTCTTTTTGGTGTTGCTTGGAAAAGAACCTTGATTCCTTATTGACAAAGAGTTTGCCAATTGCCCCATTTGCACCTTTAAATTATGGATAGAAGAAGAGTGATTCTTGAACATGAGCTGAGAGTCTTGGTACATCTGCTTAAATCTGCCTTCTGACCTCTTTATTGCTTCATCTTGTTGGTTCATTTTTGTAGACATCACATCCATGAACTTCTTCAACTTGCTCTCTAAAGAAGTCCCTGAAGATGAACCTTTATCTTAAAAATTGGATTGGTGATGTTGTGCATTCTGACCTCCAAAACCTGGTGGTGCTTGTGGCCTCTATTAGTTATTTCCTTGATTGCTCCAAGAGAAATTAGGATGAGTTCTCCAACTAGGATTGTAGGTATTTCTATGCACTTGGTTCTGCTGTCCTTTGAAATTGTTCACATTCTGTATTAACAGTCCTTGTATCATTTGGCATTCAATAGTTGGATGTCCACCTTGGCACAATTCACAAGAAGCAGACAAATTAGAAATTGCATTAACACTCATTTTTTCCATCCTCTTGGATAAAGCATCCAACTTTGCATTTAGCATTGTCAAACTATCAACTTTAATTGCTCCTCCTCTCTTTGGAATAGTCCTCTCACTATACCATAAGCTTTGGGTGTTAGCCATCTTTTCAAAAAGCTCCAAGGCATCTTCAAGAGTCTTGGACATGATAGTTCCTCCAGCTGAGGCACCTATGTTCACTCTGACTGTAGGGCTGACTCCTTTGTAGAAAGATTGCACCAAATCCTATAAAGGAATTAGCTGTGGTGGACACTATCTTTGAAGATCCTTGAATCTATCCCAGCATTCGTAAAAGCTCTCATCCTCTCTTTGATAAAAAGAGTTGATCTCATTTTTGATTTTGAGTACTTTGGCTGGTGGAAAGTACTTGTTGAAGAAAGCTGTGTAAAGCTCTTGCCATGTATTTATGGAGTTAGGTGGTAAGCTAGTGAACCACCTCTTAGCTCTATCCATCAAAGAAAATAGAAAGAGGATAAGCTGAATTGCTTCTGGCTGCACTTCATTCATCTTGAAGGTTGAACAATACTCCAAAAATCGAGTCATGTGACCAATCGGATCCTCATGTGGCAATCCGCTGAACTGTGAGTTCTGAATCATCTGGATCATGGCGGGTTTAATCTCAAAATTGTTTGCTGAAACCGCCGGCCTCACAATTGGAGTTTGATCACCTTGGACATTAGGACTTACAAAATCCCCCATAGGTCTCTGTCTGTTCTACCTGTTCTGACCATTTGGCCATTCTGCCCATCTTGTTCGTTTTGAGGCGAGTCTCTTGCATCTTCATTCCCTCCGTTCATCCTGCCTCTATTATGTCTTCTCCTTCTGCGAATAGTCTTTCAAGCTCTAAATCAAGTGGAATCAACTGGGCTCCTTGTCTAGTTGCACCACGTGTTGCGTGCATACACTAACACAAGTTCTTGAAAAAACCACACACAATCACTTTATAAATTAAAAGAAAGTTTAAATCGAACAACATAAAATTCTCAACAATATCAATCTTGGCAATCCCCGGCAACGGCACCAAAAACTTGATGGGTTTCTACAAGTATATGGATTCGTACAAGTAGTAATTGAATATCGATCCCACGGAGATTGCAGACTGAGTACTGTAATACTAATTATATAGGTTTGTTTAAACAATGAAAAAGGTATTTTAAATTAAACTAAAATCAAACTAAAATTAAAACACAAGAAATCTGAAATCAATTTAAAGAGCTAGGGTTCTTATTTCCAATTCAACTGTTACTTAAGATCAATTAACTCCTAAGCCATACCTAACCTTAATCTAATTTGAGGGTATCTAAAGAATTATAGACTTTCTTCCTAGGACAACCCTATAATTAACCAAATAATTTGACATCCTTAAATTTATAGCTCTTGCATACTAAGTGTTCGGTTAACCCAGTTTAAGCACCAATCCCTAATCAATATTAGATACTTAAATGTTTCTCAACTAAGAAAGCACCTAATAGGTTATTGCCTTAATCCAATTCAACCTATCTCTCGATTCAGTTTTATTGTGTAAATTCAATCAAAAGGTGATCAAGCCTATGAAGACATTAAGTTCAACAATAACCAAAGGATTTAGATTAATGGCTTAGGTTTAATTGCATTCATCACATGGTTGAATTGTAACAAGAAACCTAATAAAGAATTTAGCCACTCATGTTAATTAAAAGAGAAAGAGATGAAGAATAAAAGAAAATAGACATCATTATTAATCAAAATAGAATTAACAATATCTAAAATCACAAGAGAAACCCCTTGAAATAGCAGCCTATTAATCTTCAATTCTCTTGCTCAATCTCTAAAATAAACATAAACAAGTAAAATCCTTGTTCTCTCTAAAATATGATAAAAGAAACTGTAATATGAAAAATAGAAAAAATGACTTAATGTTTTTGTTTCTTGGAGGCTACAAACTTATAAAACCTAGCCTCCAGCCCTAGGTTTATTGTCTTGTGAAATCCCCTTCATGTCCCTCAAACTTCATCAATTAAATTGAAGTTCGTATCTGCCATCAGCAGGTCGCACGGTCGTGTTTGAAATGCTCACGGCCGTGCACAGCTTAATTCTCCAATTTTGCCGTTATTGCTCTTTGCTTGCTCCTTTGATCAACTCAGAACGTCCATGCCTCCATGTAACTTTCCTCTACTATTCTTTGACTTCCTAAATGCACAAAATTAACCAAAAATAAATAAAATAATACTAAAAATAAATGAACACACAAATCATGTAATAAGTACTAAACTAAATAAAAACTCAACGCAAAACACAAAAATGCAACTAAAAAGACACCTAATCCTAACACATTGAGTGCTTAAAATAGTGCATTCCTTACACTCATCACAGTCCCAGTAAAATAATCAATCAATTACGCTCGAGGGCTATGCATCAACCGAGCCTTTCAATTCAATACGCCCAAGAGCTATGCATCAACTGAGTCTTTCAACACAATGTGCTCGAGAGCTATGCATCAACCGAACTTTTCACATTAATCCAAATAAGGGCCTAACTCAAAGATCAATAGCAGTGTGCACACGGTCCTGATGACACCCATCAGGTAGCCCGTTCTACCAGTATTTTTCAAAAACTCTTATATAAATAATATGCAATAAATTGTAAAGAATGCCATAAAATAAAATAAAAATAAAAATATTCTTGTTTATCCTCCACAATAATATCTTTACCACAAATCATCATATAAAAAATAGTAATAACATTATAACCTTAATAATATTCAAAACATAAATATTATATCAAATTCAATATTTCTTAAATACCGAAATTAACATTGTTGACCTTAGCAATAATCAATCTTGATTTTGATCTTAACAAACTTAATTTTGAGCAATTAATTTGTTTTGTTTCAAGTGTGTATAAGATAGGTGATCTTCAGGAAATATTTCAATAAAGAAAATACAAGGAAAAATTCTCTCTAGGATGTGGTCCCGAGCTCCATCCCAATCAGAATCAAGACCAGGACTAAATAAGCTCGATAGAGTCCAAAAACAAGCTTCTTCAAGTGTTTGGACAAAACCCATCCCAGGCTCAGTCCCGACCGGGACCATGCCAGGGACAGGAGTGTCCCGCCCATGATGAGGCATCACGACCAGGATCAAATCTTCTGTAATTTTGTCAAATAGGCAGAACTATTCCTGAGCTCTATCCTGACCAGGACGGTGCCCCTGACCAACACAGAATTCAAACTCCAATGGCTACAATGACTATATTTTTGAATGTCCCGACCAGGACTGACAAAATCCCGACTGGGACCAAAGTAATTTCAGTTTAAAAGTCAAATTAACATTCAAATAGTGTTTGAATTTATTAGAAACAAAATTATTATTTCCAACAGCTATAATTGAATTGTTCAAGTATAAATATAACATCTGAAGATCATTTAGAGGTTAAGAAACTTATCTATCAATTACATACTCTCAAGCATTCAATTAAGCTCTCAATTTTCTTTAAAATCATTTTATTTTTGTCTAAACTCTTGTGAGAGTTGGTGAGTAATTAGAATAGATATTCTTGTTCTTCTATTTTTTGGGTTTAGAAAACAGGAAGTGGGATTCTATTCTAAAGGAATTGGTTTAAGTGTTTAGCCATTAAAACACTTGGGAATTGGTTTTAGAGTGAGCCTAGAAACTCTTGTTTGTAAGGTTGTAAGAGTGAGCCTTAAACTCTTGTGTAATCTCAATCTTCTGAATAAGATTTTGGGTGATTGAAAATCCTAATTTTGGGATAAGTT
>CATIWK010510705.1:0-14988 GCA_949634005.1 Mallotus japonicus
TTTTTCGAATTTGTATGCCAACAATGTGCTTATTTTATTCCAAACTTGGCTTGAAAATCTTCAGAGACACAAGCAACAATAATGGAAAGAAGAAAATAGATGAAGTGTCCAATCTCTTTTTCGTTTTATAGGGTTGCTGACGTTTTTTTTTTTTTTTTCCTATTGGATTAAGTCGAATCTCATGTACTTCATCTTTAATACTTATGATATTTACTTTGGGACCATCGAGAATTGATCAATCATAATTCACAATGAAATTTTTTTTTTTCCCTATCAGAGCAGACTAAACAAAACCATAGAAAGGATTCATGGGACCATCGAGAATTGATCAAAGTATAATTCACTATGGACCAGACCACATAATCCTCTCCCCCTAAAATAAGCAAGCTGCCAATTCATACACTAATCAACATTTAATCCTAAAATAAGTAAAACTCGCACAGCGCGTAGCGATATCCGTTCTACTACTACAGCTACCATCTCGGCACCATGAAATGTGAACTTGAACATGTCCTTCAAAAAGTGTGAGAAACCAAGCTCAAGTTACAATGAAGAGGAGCAATAATTTATGGATCATCATAGTTTTCTTGCTTGCAGCACTTGTTGCGCTGGAGCAAGAAATATGCCGATCAGAGAAGTCTACAATCCTCAGGATTTGTTGGATCTTGCTTTTCCACCTCTTCCTGCTTTAAGAACCAGGGGACTCTTAGGCTGGCCATTAAAGGGTCAACCAAAATTCAGATGTTATTTGGGACCTTTGTGCAGGATCAAAGCAGTCTCTAGAACTAAAGACAACAGCTAAAGGTCATCGTTACACCTCTGGGCAGTGCTGCTGGAGGCCATGTATTCAATAAATCTAAAGGTCTGCAATTAGCATGTGCTACTCTAAATAAAATGTCTTTCCCTCACACTACACATGCATTGTCATTCCGATTTGTATATGTAAAACATTAAGGAAATCAAGTGTTAGGACCAAGATTACCATTGCACAGAGTCCAACAGGCAAGATCCATCATCTGCTAAGAACACATCGAGCCTGCAGGCACACTTTTCTCACTTAACTGGATGATTGCCTAGCAGCAAATCCCCACACTACACCCACGAATATGAGCCAGCTCAAGGAATTAAATAGCAGAACTTAGAAGGCTACATTCCTTCAATTTATAAATAATAACACAGATGAGATTACAGGGCAGCACAGGAGCATAGAAATAAATTTTTACTACCTGAAGAAATTTAGTGAAGACGATAAAAAATTGTAGATGGACTTCTTACTACTAATTACAACATGACATATCCAAGCATATTTCAAGAAAATTAGAATTAGCACTATTAATATAACCTGACATTGTGATTGGAAATGAAGGCAAGGTGGTCAGAACTATTTTTGTCATCTGATTGCCATATAACTTAGCTAGCAACAAACAGAATAGATGATAATCCAGCCAATGAACCAATAGACATAAATTTGACCCAACAACAAAATCCACTATTGCCTTCAGGCATATCAATTCAACTGCACATGTTAGATGAAATCCAAATTTCAAGTAAAAAATAAGAATCCACCATCATGCTACAGCCATTGTTTCACCTCCATCCCTCATCTCAAAGCTGTTTGTATCAGACCTGTTGCAGAAAAGAGGGAAAATTGATTTATTGATGCTTTAAAAGAAACATAAAGGATGATGAATAAATGTACTCAGCATCTACAAGAGAAAAAGACCTATTGACAAGAACAAAGACACAGCACACTTGGTTTTGCCAATTATTTGCCATGGACAGGATTAAAATATATTGTTTCTGATTGGATTTCCAGTGCTCAAAATAATTATTTTATTTAAAAAAAAGTTGGATACTATATTTAATCAATACTTAATCAAACCATCACTTCTTAAAAAAAAAGTCTGATTATTCCATTATTATATCCTAGAGAATTAACTGCATGTGCATTTTTATATTCTATGTTGCACGGACACTTCAATTAGTAGGCGTTTCTCTGTATCCGTATCCCTGTTTCTCTGTATCTGTGCTACCTAGACACTTCAATTTATAAGGAGACACTTCAATTAAAAGTTGTTTCTCCGTGTCCGTGTCCCCGTATCCGTGTCTGTGCAACCTAGATTATATTCATATCAATATTTAAATCATGTATAACATATCCTTAAACAACAAATATAAATTGCCAAAGTGATATTCATTTTTTACCAATGCCACAGAAAACAGAACAATCAAAGAAACTTACATATATAGCAATAGGTCATGAGCATCACAACGAACTGGTTGCTGGTAGGAACACCCTGATAAGTTCTTTAACAGTGACTCTTTTCCTACATGTAGGACATTTTGGCTGAACTGTAATTGCAGTCTTAATGCAAGCCTTACAGAAAATGTGCCCACATTTTGTTGAAGTCTCCTCAACAAATGGGCCCATGCAAATCGGACAGTTGAAGGTTGGCTCCTTTGGAGGTGGTGGGGGCTGTATATTATCCCTCTGCCAATAAATTACAAATTACAATGGTAAGCATCATCCCTTTCAAAAATCCTCTGAAAGGGTTTCTCACAGATTAATCTTAAGAGTGTTTCAATTCTCTAATTTCAACCAATTATACAATTAAGAAAAAGACAATTGCAAGGGCATGGAGTAATACCCTTCCATGATATAACAAATTACAATGGTAAGCTTCATGCCTTTAAAAAAAAAAAGATGTGAGAGATGGTTTTAGTCTTAAATTATTCTACATATCTCTACTTTCAACTAATTATAGAATTGACAAGAATATAATTACAAGTCTAGCAGCAAACCCAGGCACATGGAGAATCTCCTCTTATGAATACAAAAGGCAAGTCACAAAAGTTGCACATAAGTATCAACAGAGAAATGTAATGTTACAAACAATGAATTCCATCAACTAAAGCCATATAACCTTATATTTTACTTTACTGTATTTTGACCAGTATAGCCTTTCATATAAAGAAAATAAAGAAGAACCATAGAAGATAGAGTAACTCAAACCAATCATTCACCCTAACAGCATTAAGCAAAAAGATACATCCATAACAACAGTATGCTGATGCCTGATGTCAAGCACCACAAAGATGATAATAAAAAAAATGCTAAGCAGAGAACAAAGCAAATGCATATATAGAGTGAAGGGTTTCGGGCATTACTATAGAGCTGCTGCTGCTGCTGCTGCTTTCCAAGTTCACATAATGATCACAATTAATAACAGTTTGGTTTGATGAAACTCTTCTGCGCTTGTTGTGATTGTAAGCGAGCCTAGTTGTTCGCCCTGCACCGTGCAACATCACTTCAGTTGAAAGGACAACCAAAATGACAAATCATCACCGTCAATCATCATAAACAGCATATGACGCCATATAACTGCAGCGAAAGTAAGAAAAATGAGGCAAATGTTACCTGAATCTACATCCACTACAACAGTGCTTCCGCGTGTTCGATGGGCAGAATTTCTTTGGGGGTTGTTTCTTTGGGCATTGCTCTTAGCCTAGCATAAGAACAACCAAAGCCAAGAATTAATCATTAGCAATAATAACTTAATTGGATGCAATTGAGGAGTAGACACAGTCAAAGAAAGCATACTTCAGCAAAAGCCCTTGGAGATGATTCAATGACATCATCATCAAGCGCCTCAACATCAATTGTAGTGGAGGGTACTTGCTGGTTTGCTCGCACTCCTCGACTGGCACCCTGAGACGAAGTTCCTTCTTGATCCCTGCTTTCACTTGGAGGCACATTTAAGTCCAACATGGTTTTCCTCCTCCGATATCCTCTTAAGGGAGGCCCTCTAACCCCTTGACTCTGAGTGCTCATGCTCAATCTATTATTAATACTCGTATCAATTCTTCCAAACCTGAAATTACATAAACCATTAATCAAGAAGGGGAAAAAAAATTTATCAAATAAATTCATCCAAATCCCTTAAACTGAAACCTAAAATCGATCAAAAGGCAGCACTGGAGATTCCCAATAAAATTACAATTTCAAAACTTCAACCTTTGCTTTTTTATAAAAAGAATTAACAGTAGTAAACAAAAACACACTTAAAGTTGCTACCTTTAGCGGTTTCAACTTCAAAGATTCAAACTTTTTTATTCAAATTCCAGCATCAATTCAATTAAACTCTGATCAGCGATGATCTCCAAGAAGCTAAAATTAAGAGTAAATTCCAACTTCACACAAAAAAAAAAAAAATCAGACAAAGAAACTGAATCGGATGTTTGATCAGTCAATCAAAAAAAATTGGAAGCAAATGTGATCATACCTTCAATCGAATACAATAAAGACCACATCGATTGGGTTATACATAAGCAAAAACAATGAGAGGAAGAGACTCGATTCACTTTTCAAACAATCAACGAATCTATAAATGTGTGAAATTAGGGTTTTATAAGAGGGATTCAACAAAAAAAAGAGGAACAGGACAAGAGAAGAGGAGGACGACGAGACGACGACGAAAGGAGGAGGAAGAAAAAGAGAAAGACTATAGGCAAAGGGTACAAATGGAAACCAACTTTTCTTTTCTCTCTGTGATACCAATTATGTCTACGTGGCACCATTCGTCAACCGTTACGTATGCACCACGTGCCTCTCACGCTTTTGTCTTTTTCCTTTTTTTTTTTTTGAACGTAAAAAACCATCCTTGCTATCTATTTTTAAAGCTTAATTACCTTCCTAAAGTTCATTTCGGCATAATTTAACTTTTAAGACCCTAAATTATTCTGGAGATTTTATTATTTATTATGATTTAAAAATTATTTCAAATAAATTTTCTACTTTTTAAAAAAATAAAAATACAAATTTAATTGTCCCAATTAAAAACTTTAGAAACATTAACGTAAGCGGCGAGATTCAGCACGTGTCTAAAGTGAAGAATAAAATTCAGAGTAAAAAGAGAATTATATTTCATGAGAAAGGTTACATCCTTTATATATACACACCAATCACCAAATATTCTTATATATGGTAAACCTAATTATGCACACTAATTAGGAATAGAATAATTTCCTAAGTAAAATAAAGATTTAATTCCTAATATATACAACCAAATCTTTTGACTTTCTAAAACCTTCTTCAACACTCCCTTCAAGTTGGTGAATGTATGTCAATCATTCTCAACTTACCAAGTGAGTTGTAGAATATTCTTCTGGATACAGTCTTTGTGAGTATATCAGCTAGTTGGGTTTGGGAAAAAACAAATGGAAGATTGATTGTTCCTTGATTCAGATGATCTTTGATGAAGTGCCTATCAACCTCCAAATGCTTAGTCTGATCATGTTGAACCGGGTTATTAGCAATTGCTATGGCTGCCTTATTATCACAATGTAACATCATAAGCTTCAGATGGTTTAATCCTAGATCCTACACAATCTGTTTTATCCAGAGTAACTCACATACACCATGTGCCACTCCTCTAAACTCAGCTTCCGCACTTGACCTTGCTACGACCTTCTGTTTCTTGCTTCTCCAAGTAACCAGATTCTTTCCAACAAACATAAAGTATCTAGATGTTGATTTTCGATCAGTTTGATCTCCAGCCCAGTCAGCATCAGTATAGCCCGTAATCTCATAATCCTTATTTCTCCTAAAAAATAAACCTTTACCCGTAGAAGACTTTAAGTATCTTAGTACTCGGTAAATGCTTCCATATGTTCTTTACTCGGAGAATGCATGAATTGACTTACAACACTCACTGCATAGGCAATGTCCAGCCAAGTATAAGATAAGTAAATCAATCTTCCCACCAGCCTTTGATAACGAGCTTTATCAGTTGGAACTTGATCTTCATGGATTGATAATCCATGGTTGACTTCCATTGGAGTCTCAACTGGCTTACAATCAAGCATGCCCGTCTTGGTCAACAAATCCATTACATACTTTCGTTGACAGAGGAAAATTCCTTGAGCTGATCTTGCAACTTTAATCCCCAAAAAATACTTCAAATTACCCAGATCCTTGAGTTCAAACTCGGTCGACAATTGTTTTTACAGGATTATTATCTCACTCGGATCATTTTTAGTGACCACTATATCATCAACATACACAATAAGAGTAGTGACTTTACCCGTCTTTAGTTTAATGAATAGTGTACTGTCAGCATCACTTTGTTTATAACCGAGCTTCTTCATAAATATTGAGAGTTGACTAAACCATGCTCGAGGCGATTGCTTAAGTCCATACAATGCCCGTTTTAGTTTACATACTCGGTCAGTGTGCCTCGTTCCAAGTGGTGGATCCATATACACTTCTTCTTCTATGGGTCCATTCAAAAAAGCATTTTTTACATCAAACTGTCGTAATGGCCAGTCCAGGTTGGCAGCTAATGAAATGAGAACTCGGATAGTGTTCATTTTTACTACTAGGGTAAATGTATCTTCATAGTCAACTTCATACTTCTGAGTATATCCCTTTGCTACTAACCAAGCTTCATATCGATTAATGCTTCCATCCTGATTGAGTTTGACCGTGAATATTCACCTGCATCCAACTATTTTCTTTCCTTCAAGAAGTGGAACGAGTTCCTATATTGAGTTCTTCTGTAATGCCTTCATTTCATCATTCATGGCTTTCTTCCAATCAGGATCAGCTAAAGCCTACTGCACATTACTTGGAATAGATATAGTAGATAATTGATTTACAGTATATGCATGTGATTTAGACAAACGGTTTGTTGATATAAAATTATTGATGGGATATTTAGCTTTGGTGTTAAGGTCTGGATCATATTATTTTTTTGGAATCCCTCTATTTATTCTAAAAGGATAATAAGGCTCTGTATTTGGGGCTACTAAAGGAGACGAGTTTACCTCATTGTGCACATCCGGAGTTTCTTCAGCTTCTAGTGTTGATTGGGAAGATGTACTATCTTGAGTAGTTTCAGGTATGAGTAAGACACTCAGACTAGCTTCAGTGATCTGTCCAGGTTGGATGCTCAGACTTGCTATCTGATCATGCGAGATGCTCAGATCATAGGAGATGCTCGGACTTATTGTTTGACCATATGAGATGCTCGGAGTGCTATCTTCAAATATGTCCTGGATTCTTTCCCCTTGAAGAGAGCACTCATATTGAGAAAAGTAAGGAGCATTTTCATGGAACTGAACATCCCGAGTTACATACATCTTCTTAGTACATAGATCATAACAACGATATCCTTTTTGTAAATCAGCATATCCAATAAAGATACATCGGAGAGCTCGTGGATCTAATTTACCAAGTACCTGGTGAACAAATACCGAGCATCCAATGACTCAGGGTTCAAGATTATTGAGAGATGGAGCTAGGACAAGCTCCTGAAGTCTCTGAAGAGGAGTTTGGAAACCAAGTACTCTTGATGGAGTTCCATTCATGAGATTGGCAGCGAAACGAACAGCCTCTCCTCAGTATTCCCGAGGAACATTCATGTCAAACAGGATGCTCATACTATTTCCAATAGTTGTCAATTTTTTCCTTTCTGCTATACCATTATGTTGGGGGGTTCCGACATATGAAGTTTGGTGACGAATGCCATGCTTGTGGCAAAAAATTTTAAGAGCCGAGTTAAGATTCTCCGCACCATTATCAGATTGTAAAACTTGAATTTAACACTGATATTGTGTGGCCGCCATTTTGTACAAGTCCTGAAACACAGAACACACATTGCCCTTGTTTGAAAGTAGGGATACCTAAGTGATCCAGGTACATTCATCAATAAATGTTACAAAATATCGAGCATTAGATAGAGTGTAAATCCAAGCAGGTCCCCATACATCAGAATAAATAGTCATAAATGGAATTGAATTTTTATTATAACTCGGTACATATGAAATCTGGTAGCTCTTTGCCAATTCACAAATATCACACTTGAACTCGGAGTCTATAATACTCAAAAACAATTCAGGCTTTATTTTTCTAAGATAATTAAAAGATAGATGTCCAAGACGTCGATGCCATAAAATTACTTATTCCTTATCCGAGATTCTTCCAACAACACTGTTGACTTGACTTGTTTTCTCTCTCGGATCACCATACAAGTCAAGATAGTACAACTTTCCACATTTAACACCAGAGCCAAGAATCCAATGAATTGTAATGTCCTGAAATAAACAATAGTCAGGCCAAAATTTGACAATACAATTTAAGGTTTCAGTGATTTAGTCAACATATAGTAAATTACAGGAAAGAGATGGAACAACAAGAACAGTATCTAAATTAAGAGAGTTAGAGTTAAATATTGATCCCTCATAGGTGATGGGTGTTATCCTCCATTAGCAGTCAGAATATTTTATTAGGTTGATGGTCGGATGGTGGGTGAAGTTTGTCATATGATCAATAGCACATGTATTAATAATCCATGTATCATTTAAAGTAAGATTTGTCATACCTGATGTTTCATCAAGGTCACTACCTAGTTTTGTGACACTAGAGGTGGCAATTGCAGCTTTTTCGAGCTTCTTGTGAGACTTTTTATTGAAATCCCACCATCCTGGATAGCCCACAATCTTATAGCACCGTTCCTTGGAGTGTCCAACTTCACTACAGTGAGTACAGGTGTATGTGTTGGACTTACTTGGTACTTTCCCTTTTGACTGAGGTCGAGTTCGAGCTACAAGTACTGCATTGTCCGGTAGAACCTTCGATTCCTCCATCATCTGTCGCTAGTTGGGATCCTTACTCATATATGCATAACTGGACTCGAGATCAAGAGGTGGATCCTTCTGTAGTATTTCACTTCAAGCATTATTAAATTCTGAGTCAAGTCTGGCTAGAAAAATATGTGTTCAAAGTCGAGTAATATGCTTGTGGAGTGATACTACTCCATTAATATTCTCCCCTTGAGCACTTATCCAGGCATCAATCTCCTGAAATATCCCAAACAACTCATTATAGTATGTTGGTAATGTCCAACCATTCTGACGAGTAGTAAATGATCTCCAGTTTAACTCAAACAACCGAGTTTCATCAGATCCATCATAGAAGGTTTTTGAGACAGCATCCTATATCTCATTTGTTGTTTGAAGACGGATGAATCTCCGTATCAACGTTGGACTTATGGAATCAATGAGCCAACTTTTTACTCAGTTATTATCAATAAGCCAAGTCTCCAAAGCTTCATCTCCTACAGGTGGTTTTGGAGTTGAGCCAATAAGAAAACCATATTTATTTCTGGCTCCAATTCACATCTCCATGAGTTGTGACCACAGAGGGTAGTTCGTATCATCAAGTATAATTTCAATAGGAAAGGGAGAATTATCTTGAAGGGTTTGAATGAAAATTGGTGTTCCATGTGATACAATAGATGTGTTTTCAGTGGTCATGGTGACTCCAAAGGATTCAATACAAATGTTAATTCGATTTCCATAGGTATGCTCTAATACCATGAAGAATACAATTCAAAGGAAAAAGAGAATTATATTTCATGAGAAAGGTTACATCCTTTATATATACACACTAAATATTCCTATATATGGTAAACCTAATTATACACAATAATTAGGAATAGAATAGTTTCCCAAATAAAATAAAGATTTAATTCCTAATATATGCAACCAAATCTTTTAACTTTCTAGAACCTTCTTCAACATAAAGTACAATCACGAACCATAGGTCTAGATCAGAGATGGAGTTGTCATTTGGATGAAATTTGGTACACTCACTATACAGCAACTAAATCTCTTGGAGGGGCCCAACAACCGTCTTCAGAGATGGGTCCAGAAACTAGGTATAAACTTTTTTTAAATGCTCACTCGACTTGTGATCGGCCTCCATTTGTGTTTCATGTTTTATTATTTTCAATTATTCAATTATTTCTTCATTACGTGCAAAAACGCCATTGCCTTCAAACATTTTCTAATTTCACATTGAGGTCCAAATTTGTTAATTAGTTCATTTTCATGCAATTAAGTCAAATTCGTTGCATTTATCACATTACAACCATCCATTAATTCAACAAATAACAAAAATAAAAACGAAATAAAAAAACAGATGCAAATAAATGAGAAGGAGAAATTATTACAACATTTTGCACAAATAAACAAATAAATAAATAAACAATAAAGCAGAAAGTAACATAAATAAAGCAACTGTACAACAACTAAAATGCTAATGCTTATTCTTCATCTTACAAAGCTAAATTTTAGGTCAGTCCATCAAAAATAAAAAGGAAAGAACCTACAAGAAAAAAACAAATTTAGTTTGCAGATTAACACAAAATTAATGAGAAAATAAATCAAATAAAACTCATAAAAATAAGATTCAATTAAATTTATATTTTATTGAATTAAATAAAACATCAAATTAAAATCATGCTGAGATTAAAATTAATTTAAAATTTAACCATGTTTATTCAATTTAACTAAAAACCATACAATCACTGACAACATTTTAATATTCTAATTCTATCCAATAACCAAATACATTACAAAAATAATAATTTAACTAAAATCACTAACATAACAATTTTGTTAAAAAAAATGGAATTTAAAATGTAAAAAAGGAATAAAATTATTTATTATTTACATGCCAAATAATATAATACAAATTACACAAAATAATGATAAATAATAAATGAGATAATCAACATATAATAAAGATATAAGACAAAAAAATAAAATAGAGCAACAATAAAAATAATAATAAAAAGCTATAAACAGAAATTAAATAAAATAAAAATAATACAATATAAATATACAAATTAAAAACATAAATATAAATATAATATGAGTGAAATATAATTAAAAATAAATAAGAAAATAAAAATAATAATTATTAAAAAAAAAGGCAACAGTGCCCTAGTCCCTATTGCCGAAGCCACAACTTTCAACTTAAAACCATTCCAGATAAAAACATTCCTCATGAATTGCACATACCCAAATACGATATAAAAACTAAGGATAAAACGACTAGAAAAGGAAATTGAGAAAAGATCATTTCCTCCATCAACGAGAAGAAAAATAGGTAGATCTCCAGGCTTAGATTTGAAGGTGAGGCCAACTTCATTAGGGAAAACCACTATTTTAGCGTTCGAACTTGTCAAAATTTAATAATTGAGTATTTCAATTTTTATATATTACAATTGAGTGTATCAACCTTTTAAAAAATTAACAACTAAATGTTTCTTGCAGATAAATGATGACGTGGCAACATTAGATTCCATTGAGTTGCTGATGTAGAAGATTATATTGGTGAAGCTGAAGCATGTTTTCCACAAATCCTAAGTTAGAGGTTAAACCAAAACACCACCTTCATGTCCCCCATACCTGGCCTAGTGGCTAGGATGCTGAAGGACACCTAGTAGGTCTTGGGTTCGAGACCCACCTCCCCCAATCCCCCACTCAAAAAAAAAAAAAAACCTTCATTTACTATCTAAAGTTTACCAAAAAAAAAATTAAGTAAAAATAACTTGAAACTAGGGATTAGAGATTGAGTCTATTCTTTGCCATTGATTCACTCAACAACCATCTCCACTCCATCATCCATTGTGATCCTCTACTCCCTCCTTCAATGCTTTTGTCACCTACAACCTCCACTCTTGCTTACACCTCTTCCTCTCGCCTTCCACCAACCACTCTATCATAAATACTTTCACTATTGATTTCAGAGAAAACGTCTATTTCACCAATGCATTAGGGATATTTGCAAGGAGTTTTTCTTGGCAATTAAACATGGGGATTATAGCAATCAACATGTCTTAAAACTCATGGAGTTGGTAAGAATGATCTAAAGTTCGAACCTTATGCGAGCAATGTCAACACCATCTCTGCACCCTCAAGCACATCAACACCATTGCAACTGCTACCACTACACTCATAGATCCAAATGACCAAAGTCCACCTCCACCATAACCACAGCCTTCACTCACAACCCGAACAACCTAAGACCTCAAAATCAGGTGGTGGCGGTGGTGATGGAATTTTGAGACCTTCGTGATTGAGTGAAGGGAAAATAAAGAGGTTTGATAAGGAACTGTGATTAATTCAGTGTTGGCGATAGTGGCTGTGGTCGATTCATGCCAAGGCTAAGTTATTAGCTGCATTTGGATTTACGATTTGAGCTAAGATTGAGATTGCAATTGGGGATGAGGTTAAGGTTAAGGTTAAGGTTAAGGGTGGGTTTGGGTTTGGGTTTACTCTCTAATGTATGATTAGTGGAATTGCTAATGTCAATGGTAGTGATTAGAGGTGTGCAACCCTTTCGAGTTGACCGAACCAAAAACCAAACCGACCTAATTCGGTTCGGTTTGGTTAAATAATATTTTCAAAATTTTTGAATTGAATTGAACCGAATTTTGGTTCGGTTTGATTTTTACACTTGGAAAATCGGTTAACCAAATGAACCGAAATTTCATATATTTTTTTTATTTTTAAATAATATAATAATATAATAAAAAATAATTTAGATTTATAAAAATTCGGTTTTTTCGATCGGTTCGGTTTTCATTTTTAAAAAAGTCGATTTTTTCATTCCGTTTGATTTTCAGGGTTGATTCGGTTCAGTTCAATTTTAATTTAGTTCGGTTCAGTTAATTCAGTTCGGTCAAAAAATGGCCCAAAACCGACCGAATGCACACCCCTAGTAGCGATGATGCCACTGACTTCCGTGGCCTTAACAGTAGTGCAGAGATTTAGAAGAAGGGAACTGGAGTCATGAGGGTGTGTGTGTGTGAGAGTGGTTGTGCAGTGCATGAGTGATTTTTTTTTTTTATTACTAAACTTTCTGCAATCAAATGGCTAGCGGATTCAATTTATGTTCTCACGAGTGAGGGAATTCCATTCATTTGTTTGTTTGTTTTTTTTTTTTTTATGCTTTTGTTACTAGATACATAATACAAAGGACACTATTATCTTCTCATACATATAAGTCACATGCTTTACATGTGCAAAAGGCCCTGTCAGTAGTTTTATTCAGCAGTTCTAATACCTCAACAATTATAAACCGATAACTGGTTGTTTACCTGCAAAAAAAAACATTTTATTTTAATTATTTAACAAGTTGACACACTCAATTATAATAAATAAAAATTGAGAAACTCAATTGTCTTTTTTTTTTTTGAACAACCATAAAAGATATCATTAATTCATTAACATTACATCATGGGCCAACATAAGATAAGGGCCAAGAGACAACCAAGACTTTTGCAAGTTGTTGGGCCATAGTAAGGATGAAGCCCAAAAACACATAGGGATGGAACCCTATTTTGCTTTGGATTGGCAGGCGACCAACCATCTGAAGTAGCAGCAGCTGCGCAAGAGCAGATGAAGATGGCAGAAGCATGTATGCCTTCTTGCCAATCAACTGGTGTGAGCTGTGGGAAGAAGATCAACCTTCGATAACAACAATAAACCTCCAGCAGAGTAGAATCGCAAAGCCTTGTAAATGTTATATGCGAGACCCTTAGTTTCATATGCGAGTTGAACCCCAACAACAAGACGGCAGTAGCCTCCTGTGGATCTCAACAAGCCATCTACCATTCCATTTTTTTCCAAAACAGCGGACGAAACCTCCGCACCAAACGAAGCTATCAAAGCTACCAAAGCAGAGGACACACTATCTGCACCAAAACACATAAATCCTGCACAAAGATGCTAACAAAACCAATGCTAGCAACCACAAAATTATTACAACACAACTATAGTTAAACAACTTATTATGTAATAATACCATAAACAGAAAAGGAAAGGGGGTAAACCCCCCATTAAAATTAGAGACTATCAAACCGGTGATTGTAATAGAGAACTATCCAGAGAAAGAGAGTGGGTAGAGAATGAATTGAAACAGTAGACACTCAATTGTCAAATTTTGCAATTTTAAACACCAAAATAATAATTTTCCCACTTCATTAAATACATGGCAAGCTTTCTTATTAATATTAGTTAATTTTCAATTTCAAAATGTATTACATAAAAATTCTTTTTCTCCCTATATTTTTTTTTCTCTTCTATTCTCAGACTTCCCTCAAATCCCCTTTTTTTTTTCCCAAAAACCTCTTCTATTCTCCCTTCCTTTTCCTTTTCTTTTTTGCTTAATCTCTCTCTCTTCTTTTTTTTACCGAAAACTATATCCTCTCCCTCCACTTCTCCCTTTTCTTTTCGGTCAACTCCCCCTCTACTTCTATTTAACTCTCCTCTTTTTTCTCTAACTTCCTCCTCTATCCTCATTTTTCTAGGTTAAAAAAAAATCTTTAACATTCTTTATTTTATTATTCTTTTGGGTCCAAGGTTTATTTGAAAAAAAAAATTGAGTTTAAAATTTTTTTAGACCATTACTTCAACAGACTCACTCTTATTTGGATTTTCCATTATTTGATTTTTTTTTTTTTAAATTTCAGGTGAACCAAAACTAAGTGTCAACTAGGGGTGAGCACGGTTCAGGTAAATTCGGGTATTTAAAATATCCAGAACCCTAATATCTGGTATGGTTCGGTACGGGTTTTTAAAATATCCGGTACAATTCGGTACGGTTTTCGAGTTATAAATTTTCAATAATAAACAAATTGACGATATGAAGTCTCTAAAAAAATAAAACAAAATAAAAAATTAACTAACATACATACACACACACACATATATATATATATATATATATATATATATATACCCTTTGTGATACAATTGATTTTTTTGATATTAGTTTTAATAAAATTATGGTAATATTATATTTATATTAATATTATATTAGGTTAATATTATATCAAATCTTAAAACAAAATTAGGTTAATATCAATATTTAAAACTAAAATTTTAATCATAACATCAATACTAATTTAATGAAATCCATATAATTTTAATATAAATATGTGATTCTTACTCTATTTTTCGAAATGAAATCCATATAATTTTATATAAATATGTGATTCTTACTCTATTTTTCGATTTAAAATCTAACTTAATAATAAATTAGTACTATATAGTATTTTAAATACTAGATATAAATCTAATTGATAAATACTTAATGTAAATCTAATTATTGATATTAGTTGATACTAAAGTTAT
>CATIWK010510751.1:0-25398 GCA_949634005.1 Mallotus japonicus
AAATAACAATTAAATTAGCTATCAAATAAGTTAACAAACATCAAATTAAATCAATTTACACAATTAATCAAAAAATCAAAGTTTCAATATTTAGCTTAAATAATTAAAATAAATTCATAAAAATTATAAAAACTATGCAAATACACTACATTAACCCTCCTAAACAATAATCCAACAACATTATAACACAAACTAAATTAACTAACACAAAACAACCAAATACTAACCAAAAACAACCTAAAATCAACCAAAACTATAACTAAAAATACCTCGATTTGAGGCTGTTCCGGCCACGGATCGAGTTGTTTCTTTCCAGAAACGTGAAGTAGAGGAAGAGAGGAGAATTTTAGAGCCAAGACTTGCCAAAAAACGTCGCCGAAAAAGGACAATCCGACGAGCAAACCCAGCTGTCCATGCTACCGCTGCTACTGCTGTTTGCTGCTGCTTCTGCTGGTTGCTGCTGCTGCCATTTTTTGCTGATGTTGTCAGCTGGTGGTGGTCAGATGGAGGTGGTCTGGTCTGGCGTGAAGAAGGGGGAGAGCAATAGCTAAGGAAGGAGAAAAACAAGCAAAGAAGAAGAAAAAGAAATAATAAAAAAAAAAAGGAAAAAAAGAGAGAAAAAAAGTTTTCGGGAAAGGAAGGAAATGCAAGAATTTGGTACCAAAAGTTGTTTGACTTTTCTTTGTTCAATAATAATAATAATAATAATAATAAAAAAGTAAAAATCATCACTCTTACCCTAACAATTCTCCACCACTCAAAACAAGATAATATATATATATATACACACACGTATTTATATAAATATATATATATGCACAACATCCATTTCTTAATAAAGTGTATTAAAATACACTAAATTAATAATATTAGAATAATCCTCAGTACACAAATTTAAATTAATAATATTAAATAATAATCTCAAAATAATTAAAATATTTATTAACACTGCAACTCTAAAAATTAATTTTATATAATTAAAAAAATTCGGGTTATCACATTTAATTTTTCTCTTATATGAAATTTAAATATGTACTACTTTCATACATAAATTTTATTTTAATTTAAAAATAATTTTTATTATTTAATTTATATGTAAAATTGTCCCATTAAACTTATATTCTGAATTTGTCACTATAAAAACCATCACCTTCATAACTCCATTAAAGATTTTTTTCATTTCCAAAAGCAAATAAAAACTACCTTCAATATTTTTTTTTTTTTTGGTCAAGTGACCAAGTTATTCTTAATAACCTTAATCTTAAAGTACAAAAATAAATGGATTAAGATTTTAAAAAGTGTAAAAACTGATGCTATTTTTTATTTCTACTTTTTCCAAAATTTGAACTATTTTTAGTTATTATATATTTGATGTTCTCTGCGTTGTTTATTGATAAAAAGAAAGTATATTGATTATTTAATTTTAGGTTAATTTAATAAAATCATCATATTTTAAATAATTATTACTATTTTTGAAGAAAATTTTTTGTCAATATTCAAAATATAATTCAATATGTAAATCAAATTATATATCAAATAACACATAACCTTAGTATTTATTAATTTAGGTATTTTTCAGACATTCAATCTCAAAGTAAACCAATAATAATATTATATATACTGGTAGTGGATAAAATATTTGTTTTTTTTTTAAATATATCATGTTTATCTAATTGTTATTTAAAAAAATAAAGGAATATACATGCATATTTGATTATTATCCTAAAATATTATTTGAACATTTTTAACAGGTAACAGGTTAAAAAATTGAATGGTTAAAATTTAAAACACTAAATCTAACGGTTATTTTTTACATGACACCATATTATGATGACACTATATAATGACCCGCAACCTACAAACTTCATTAACAATAAAGGGTATGAAGAACCAGAAAAGAACATAATGCAAAACTTTTATATAACCCCCTTCTTTTTTATTGTTACTGTCTGAAACTCTATGGCGAAAATATACAAATACAATCAAAAAAATCATTGCCACAAATACAATATTGAAACCTTGTATAAAGGTTGAGATTAACACGAGTATAATGTATTTAAAAAAAGATATCAAAATAAGCAACTTCAGTAAGGTGCATGGTAGTACCCTCCTGGCTGCCCCATGCCATTAACCTGTGGCATCGTCATTGGCTGAGTATGACCATAGTAGTACCCGGACCCGCTGATTTTGGCCAAACCCACTTGCCCATGCATCCCATCTCTTCCATACTGTTGCCAAAGCTGTTGTTCCTGAACCAGCAGGTGCTGCTTCCTCTCCATATCTGCTATCTGCACGTATGAAGGAGTTGGAATTGAAAGTGAGGCAGTGAACGGATCTTGGTTCCCAACTGGCTGCACTGTCCCATCAGGTGCAGGCAATGCCAGCACCGGTGTTGCGCTCTTCCCTGAGCCAGGCAATGCCACACTGCTTGCGCTCCCACCACTCAATTGAGTAGCGCTCACATGTTGTCTTACTGCTCCCTGATCATACATTCCATTCAATAGTAGCGGATCCATGCCACCTCCTAAAGCAGCTTTTTGCTTTGATAGATTACTAGCTGTCTCTACCAATGCCAATTCCCAATCTGCTTTACCACTCTCAGCAGCTGGTGTCTCCCACGCTGAAGTTACTTCAGGCTCTCCGTTTGATGGGAATGCTTCCCAAGAACCATTTGAATTTGTAGTTGGTGTTTTAGAGAACAAAGCCAAAGCCAATTTGTTGCCCTGCTCATCAGCTGAAACTCCATCATCCTTCAAATTCACTAAATCCTCTGTCACCTGCTGAGGTTGTGGCTTAGGCTGCGGCTCAGGAGGAGGTGAAGGAGAAAAACCTACTGGTGGGGGAAGAGCCTTGACCTCATTCGTATCTGTTACTGGCTCTTGCTTAATTGGAACCTTCTCCTCCTTCATTCTCTCAGGACTCTCAGATGACTTACTTGTCATTTCTTTCAAAAATCCATTAAGTCTTCCCAATAGCTGATCAGTGATTCTCTGCACAGCAGGAAACGCAGATGATCTTGCAATCCCAACATCCTTGCACCAACCATAAAATCCAACAAGCTCGTCAATCATCTTCGCTGCACTCACATACATATCAAACCCCTTAACGCAATCTGCAAACTCCATCTCAGTAAATCTATCCGACAACATTCCCAATGCCTCACACATATCAGCATACAACCCAAAACTCTCCTTTACCACAGAATAAAGCGACACAAGAACCAACCTACTGTTCTTAGCCAATCCAATCGGCTGACAAGCCAAAACTCTATCGAGCATCCTTAACAACTGATTCAATTTCCCTAAAACCCTCTTTGGACTCATTTGCCTGATTGGCGTGGTGCTCTCTTTTTCCCTCTTTTCTTTACCAATTGAGTCACCATCATTTAAATCACCATAAGACCTTGATCTCCTAGTCATCCCAGAACCAAACTCATCTCTTGCTCCAAACCCATCATCACCAAACAATTTCCTTTCCCCACCACTCAATTTCCTCTCGAAAGCCGCAACCTCAACTTTCTCATCCAAATACATGGCATAAAACCGAACAAAAGAGGCATGATCCCAGGAATGCGAATAAGCCTCATCTCTAAAATCCGCCATATTCAAAACCCTCAACCCCTTCCTCGTACTCCAAGCCATCTCCTCCTCAAAAGAAGGATGCCCATCAACTAAAAGCCTATGAACAAGCATTAACCCTTTAACGGCAACAATCCAATCATGGGTTTTACTCAAACGTTTAGATACAGTAGCAACACATGCGCTAACATAACCTCTTGAATACGAGGTAAGATTTATAATCTCCCTAACGTACTTATCATCAGCAGGATCCTCATCATGAGTAGTTGCTTTAACAACTAAAACTTCAAGGTCTGGAGCAATGTTGCCAGCCACTTTAGCTATGCTTATACTCGTTTGATCTTTTACTGCCCCGATCGCCTTACGGATCGTGGTGGGTGCCATTTATTAGGGTGCTGAAATCGAAATTGACTTTATTTTATATTGTTTACGTCAAATAATTCATCAGAAAAGAAAAAAGAAACAGAGCGATACCTGTGGTTTTACGTTATCTGATCGGAAACTGGCTGATCGGAGAAGATGAAACGACGGGTAGTTTGATCGGAGAAGAGTAGCGTAGGGATGGTTTATGTAAAAGCGCGTAAAGCAGGGGACGGGAGGGGAGTGAGAAATGTTGCTGATTTGTTCCTTTTCAAAGATAAAGACAAAGGCGCTAAAAAGGTCAAAAATCTTATATATACATTTTTTTTTTTTTTTTTTACTCGGAACTTTTAAAGGGAGTGGGGAATATAACGAAGTTTTGGTTGTTAGCTTCAGTAGTCAGGCGTCAAATTCTAGAAACCGCCATTTTCCCGCGAGTATAGATTCATCCGAGATAGCTTGCTCATTGAACTCAATCAAGAACCATGTTTATCCTCCGAGTCCACTCAGTGGACACCGACCACCCTCTGACACTCGAACACACTACTTTCTCCACGGTATCAACCACAACAACAGCCGCCACTCAATCAAACGTTAACCCTAAACCTAAATACAGCGAAAGGAGAGGCCTAGTGCACCTGTATAGAAGCGCATCGCAGAGCTCGTTACCCAACCCTAACTCTCGATCCACGTGTCTCTTCGTTGTCGCCGTACCTAATTACCTCTCCGCCGACGATTTTATTCGATTCTGCGAATCTCACATTGACAATGTCCATGAAATCCTCTTCATCAGGTATTATGATCACAAAACTTCAATTTCAATCATCATCGTCGTCGTCGTCATTTTTGAAACTAAATTATGATCTAATTTAGGGTTATTTTGATGATTGTTAAAGGAATGATGGAATGGAAGATCGGTACAGTGTTCTAATAAACCTGAATGATCAGTTGACAGCTGATGGATTTTATGGAAATTTGAACGGGAAGCGTTTTTCGCCTGCTGAGGTATGTGATTATTATTGTTTGAATGGACTAAATTGAATTCTCAATTGAATTCCTGCATCTGTTAGCCTTTTTGGGGTAGTGATTAATATCAATTGAATTCCTGCATATATTGTTATCTGCTGTGATTAAGTGAAGATAATTGTGCCTTTTCTGTGATAATGTAGGCTGAGGTATGCCATATTCTATTTGTGCTTTCTGTGGATTACACTGAAGTTTCGGAGATCGCCAGCACACCTCCAGTAGGATTCACTGAGCTGCCTATTTGTCCGATATGCCTCGGTATGCCAAGTGTCTTTTGTTCAATTGGTTTTTGTGTTAATGTTATACTAATCTGTTATGTTTTAATGTCAGAGAGATTGGATTCTGACACTAGTGGAATTCTCAGTACACTTTGTGACCATTCATTTCAATGTTCATGCACTTCCAAGTGGACTTATTTGTCTTGCCAGGTGAACTCTTTTTTTTTCCTCCTTAATTTTATTCATTTTAGATTAGGGAATGCATGTCTGAGGGCTGGATTCGTGACATAATGTCTGTGTTTTTGGTTTTCATAAACAAATGAATGTTTATAGTTAAGGACTCAATTCACTGTTTTTATGGCTAAATTGGTTGTTGAACTAATTTACTGGGATCTGTATTATATATTGGAAAAGAATTGGTGGGGGCGCTCTTTTTGGGGAGTTTAAAATTTTAATAATTTTTAAGCTTGATTTTAATTTTTTTCTTCTGGAGAAGAATAAGGGGCAACAACTTGTTACTGCTTCTGATGAATATTCTGCACAGGTCTCCAATTAGATCATTTACATTTAACTTTTGCTTTTTAGGATATTTTTTTTCTTTTTTCAAATTTCAACAGTATAATTTTTATTTCCAGCATGAAGATAATGTCATGTTCATGCTATTCAGTATTATATGAATCAGGAAAAATATTTTTGTAGAAATGTTTGATGGTGAGTTAGATAACTGCATTGTGATTATGTGTGCACCTGGTGACCTTGGACCATTCCTACTCAAGAATAGGTCCAAACAGAATTTAGAATATGGGGATTTCTTTAGCATTCAATTCTCACTATATCATGAATGTGGTTTCTTGTGGATACCTATATCATGCATTATAGAGAAGATGATGGGCAAGAAAATATGCAGCTATTAGCACAAAAATTTGAAAATAATATGCATTCATTCAAGATGCTTCTTTCATTTTTTTTTTCTGCAGAACTGGAAATCAGCCCAATTGTAGATGAAAGAAAATGTCATTTTTTCTGACAGTTTCATAATCTTCAATTTTCTATATTGTATGAAATGGAGGATACAAGACATAAATTGTATGCAAAACGGAAAAAAAAACAGTAGTCAATGGCTACACTGACTGAAAAATTTATCAGGTCTGTCGACTTTGCCAGCAGCAAGATGAGAAACGAGCATGTTCTGTTTGTGGAACATCGGAGAATTTGTGGGTTTGCTTAATATGTGGATTTATCGGATGTGGAAGGTAATGCATTACGTTTTTTTTTTTTTTTTTAAGTTAAAAAATTTTGTATGCTAAAATTTTACCATTGATATGATAATTATAGGAGAGATTTCTCTTAATTTAGCTATAGTCACTGAAACCATTTTCTGAACTCAGATATAAGGAAGGACATGCTATGAGGCACTGGCAAGATACACAGCATTGTTATATTCTTGATTTAAGGACACAACAAATTTGGGATTACGTTGGTGATAATTATGTTCATCGATTGAACCAGTCAAAAATTGATGGCAAGTTAGTAGATATGAACTCTCATGAAGGAGATTGTGGCACTTGTGGATGTAGTGAGGATTCTGGAATCAGTGGAGCTCTATTTAGCAGCAAAGTTGAAACAGTATGTAATTCCTATGAAAATTATCTCTGAACTTGTGGACATCTGGATCTTCTATTTCTGAAAGTTGTTTGGTTTGGCATTTTATATTGCTAGTACAGCCTGGTTGGACAGTTGTATAAGCTTCTGGATTTGGGGGTTTATGTCTCATGTTTCTTGTTTTTTCATGCTTAACAGATTGTAGATGAGTACAATCATCTTCTTGCAACTCAGCTTAAGGCTCAGAGACAAGTGAGTAACTCGTTTTCAACATGCCAATCCAACACTGCTTTTCCTCTTCCCTGGTTGATAGTTCTCTGCTTGCATGGTTGGGATTCTTTTGTAGTACTGTTATTAGGTTTTTTTTTTTTTAAAAAAAAAAACTTTTGTTTTGGATTACTTTTGAGGACAAAAAATTTCAAACTGATTAGCTCCATACGCATGATCTTGGGAGATCAATATAGCAAATTGATGCTTGTGTTTTTGAGCGGCAATAAATCTCTCCTTTTATTACAAAAAAAAAAAAGGTTTTAATAATAGTTTCTTCTTATTGTTTTCCTTTTTCAGTATTATGAATCTTTAATTGCAGAGGTGAAAAGTAAGCGAGAAAGTTCCATTTTAGAAGCAGTTGAGACTGCAGTGACTTCAACAATGCAGGACATCCAAAGCAAATTGGAAAAATGTGAACTGGAAAAGGAAGCTGTGGCAGATGTCAGTACTTTGATTACTCTGAGCAATCTTTCAGTATTTGGATATGCAAAAGTTTTGGTCTTAGGATTTGGCTTTTTAATTTAATGATTCTTTCTGTTGTTAGGTCAATCGAAATCTTATCAAGAATCAAGACATTTGTCGTAAAAAGGTTAAGGAAGCTGAAGAGAGGTAAACTTTGTCCTCTCCCTGGATTCTTTAATGTAATTTTTCTTTCATCTAGTTAATAACTCTGCTTTAAATAATTGATATAGACATCCGATTCATATTTATCTTTTAAGAAGTTGGGGAGAGAGAATCATTATATGTCTCTCCTCACATTCACATGCTACAAACACCACTTTTGGAAAACATCTAATGTGATAGGATTTATTGCATCATATTTAGGAGTTGTCAGTGGTAATGTTTGGATGATTTTTATGAGCAAATCTCATAAGCTTTCAAGAGGGACAATCTCTATTTATTTTTGAACATTGCAAACATGTTTGCCTCTGTTAATGTTTGTCCGTTCTTAAATATTTGCACTTTGCTTGTTAAGGTTAAATCCAGCAAGCAAAATTGCGGGAAATTAATTTGCCTGCACTAGTTGTAGACTTGTAGAGGTAGCTTTGTCTTAGAAGTGCTTGTGGGAATTGCCTTCCTCTATTGTAATTGAATAAAATTTTATGTGGCTATTTTTTTAGGGAAACTTCATCTTTACGCCAAAGGGATGAGAGGATACTTGATCTTGAAGAACAGGTGCTGAAATTTCCATAAGAATGATTTGGTTGCAACTGATGATTGCAACATGGGTCTTATAATTGTTTGTTTAAATTGTTACAGCTTCGAGATCTTACAGTCTACATAGAAGCCCAGAAAAAGCTCAATAATATGACGGATATTCAAGGAGGAACACTCTTACCTGTACCTTCACAGCAGTCTTCCCCAGCTAACAACAGAAGGCACTCGAAGCCAGGACGAAGGAGAAATTAAATGACCATCTGCCCTTTTTTTGGGGACTTAAATCTTTTTGGATTGTACATGATAGACAATTGCTGATTTTTCCAAATGGTGCGAAAGCCTGCTTAATTTTCAGCCAAGATATATATGTCAAAATTTAAATTTCAACCTTACTAAGATCAATTGTAATTTTAGGATCATATCATGGTAGTTATTTTCCTGCTAACAATGACATGGGTGGTTTATTTCTTTTATCGATAGAGATGACACGACTAATGCTGATTGCCACTGCTAATGTAAGCAAACATCAAAATATAAAGAAAAACACTGCTGTTGTCACATTTACTTCCAACATTTTTTAACATATTCGGTTAAATAGAAGTGTTAATGCTCCATTTGGCATTGCTTTTGGAAGCTCATTGCTCAATTTCAGTTGGCGCTGATAGTTAGGTTAGGTCATCACATTAGAAACACAAAGTTAAATTCATGGTGTACACAAACAAAATTTCATAAATTTCATGAAATGTTGAAGAACCTTGTGTGTATAAGCTAAAGACGCAAAAATCCAAGTTAATGAAATTACTGCTAAAATATAAGGCCTCGACTCAGCAACTGACATTGTACAGAAAAAGGAATGGGTGGTAAATAATGAAAGTCCAGTCCACTATGCTATGTGCTCCGAGCTAGAAAGGCTGTAACAATGCTATCAATTAGATGACTATCTTTGAGGTGAAACTAGGTTAAGAAAAAACAAATGAAATGAACATTCTGGACAGTCGGTGCTCCCAGCCCAACCAAGTCATCATCTTCTTTCTAAGAGTACCTTCCAAAATCTATCCTCAGTCAGACACCACCTTCCATTTTGCTTGTCACATTTTTTACTTTAATTTACAGCATAAATAATGCTTCTCCAACCATTCAGAACGCAGGAAACCAATGACACCCTTCCTTGAGACGCAATCTAGTTATGATGTCATTGTACAGTCTCTGTCAAGTTGGCCAAAGTATACTGAACCTACACCACCTAATTTCTGCAGCTTTCCATCGAAAATCACACTGTGGAGAGCCAAAGGAGCGGGAACACAAAGAACAAACATATAGACTCAAGGACCTTGTTGAAAGCCATGCACATGTAATTGTCACCTTTGAGCTTGTTCTGAACCTGCTGCATTGGAAGCGGTGCCAGGACCAGCACCATTTTCAACTGGAGGGGAGGTACCCCATTTTCCTTCTGACTCCAACGGTTCAAGCACATGGACTCCTCCATCCGTTAGTCCTAATGCGAATTGATTGGGTTCAGATGGATGTGCAGCAATGACAAGAGGATATACCCTCAAGCTGAAAAACTGCCTTGTCAGATATTTGAATTTGAAACAAAAAATTAGGGAAAATATAAACAAAATGAAAGAGCCCACCTAGGATTGGGAGGTAAATAAGCTGTAGGATTTATTCTGCATCTCAATCTGAGTGTTGAAGCAGTAAGAACACCCACACTTCCATCTTCAAAGCTAACATATATTGACTGGCTGTCACAGGAATAGGTGGCATGTGTGATTGGACCACTTGCTTCCCGAGGGAACCACTGTTGGAAGAAAAAAGTTTCACAATAAGAATTTCAGAAGCCTTAACCCCAAAATCTAAGTCCTAGACCAATTGGCAAAACAGGAATATTATACTTGATGATGTTCAGCGTTGGCTTTAAGAATGAAATAATGCTAGAGGGGCCAGCTTCAAAGCCCATGCATTTTCTTAAAAAGCTAGAGATCTGACCCATGATCAGGTCAACAAAATGTAAACGAAGGGGCAAAAATGATCTTCAAATAATACTGGCATATGCTCTTACTCTATACAAGAGTAACAATTATCCAATGAACAAAATTTATATGCACGTCCTATTTTGCAGCAGCTGAGGAAATAATCGATGAAGTAAACATTTCTAAAACATTATATTCCATATACAAACCTGTTTAAGGCATTCTAGTTTTGGTGCTTCATATAAAGCTATTTGTGATTCATGTACTGCCAGAAGGTGAGTCTGATCAAGGTGAAACTGAACACGTGTATCCACAAGAGAAGCTGAAACTCGCCCATGTGGGATTTGTAAGGTTTTGTTAGCCTGCTTCTCCCACCCATCTGTGCTCCAAACACACAACTGTAGAGAGAACATAGGGAGAACTGAGCAATTTTCCAGCACACATCAGTAATTATTGTTCCACACTTGAAGCCTTTTACAAGCATCCTCATTGATGAAGCATGAAATGAGAAGGGTGAGAAAACAAAAGATGAAACATAGAATTCCATTGTTGCATAGAGGGAACTACATGAATTCTAACATCTCATGCCAAGTAAATGCCAATGTTTCAAGAGAGAGAAAATCATTCTCCAGATAAAAGTGAAAATTGTAGTACCAAAACAAATAACCTCAACATGGGAGCTAAAAAACTTTGTTAGCTGCTAACAAAATCAAGGGGAAAAAAATTTCTGCATAATAAATAGCAACTGCTCCGTCCACATTTTCTGGTTATCTAAGACTTCAGTTTTGGAGGTTAATTACTTATGGTAATGGAAATTGTTGCTAATAACTCTCACCTGAGAATCAGCCCCAGAAGATACGAGCACATTTAGGGAGTGAGAGAAAGCGAGGCCCGTAATTCTTTTCTGATGACCTTTCAACTTTGTTTTAACCTGGAAATTGAGCATGCAGATTGTCAACATCCTCATTGTTCTACTTTTAACATAAATAAGATTTAGGTGACTCATGTAGTACCTCGTCAACACGAACATTATAGATTTGGATAGTTGAGTCGTCCATGCCAATAGCAATAATATTATTGTCTAGAGGATGGAAAGCCAGAAATGTTGCTGCTGGTGGTGGGGGCATGAATGTAGTCATTGTCTGCCATTATAAGGGCATTAAGTATAATGAGAGTCAAACATGTACTAGCTCACAAAGGTATATGCCAAACACCTATCCCCATTGGAACCAGCAACGAAATAATCCTAAACTAGTACTTTCTGATAGTCCCACGTCAAATAATCAATTGAGACACAGAAATCAGCAGAGGAGAAAAAAAAAAGACAAAATCCCTTTACCTTAAAAGTCATCATATTGAAAAGAGAGATTTTCCCCCCAGAAGCTGACATAACATAAGAGTCATTCTTAGATAATGCAAAGCAATGAATGGCATCTTCAAGATTTGTGTCACTTATATCATTAGTCATCAATATTCCGCTAGCAGGCTGCCATAATTGTGGTACTACACTTGCAGTGGCCTACAAATAAAAACACTTGTCAATGTCAAGATTTTAGAACAATGTGGAGAAGCTAGTTTTCTGTTGCCCAAAAAAAACTATACTACCTTCCCACCCAAATTTCGATCATTTCTCTGCCATTTCCAGAGCTTGTGCACTGCATTTGAAGCTAAAGCCAATACAGAAAGTCCTGAATTTGTATATATCAACCTAGAAACCTACGGAACATTGTCATAAAAAAAAAGATGAAAATTAGATCCAACAACATCAATTGAAAGACAATTAAAAATAGAAGGCACAACTTTTGTAGAGGATGAAAACCATCACTACTTTCTGATGTACAAAAAAATAAAAAACTATCAATGGATGTAGTTAAAATTCTCCAGCTGATAATCCTGAAGCCTGGATCACACAAAATTACTAACATGCCAGCTGGATCTGCAACAGCTATGTATAACAATATGATGTAATTAGAAATTTGAGCGACTTCTAATAAAATTGCAGTGTGTGAACCATACCCTCATGGCCGTGGCCGTCGAATTATCAGGAAGCCTCAGAGAGCGGCACTGTGATGGTTCATTAACTTCAGTCAATTTCCAGATCCTAGAGTTTTCTACTGGTTCATCTACAATTCTAGGTTTTACATCCGCCAAAATTCGATTATCATTGTTCTGCAGAAACTCAACAATGGAGCAAAAATTATCAGTGGTACAACGATGATTACATTTCCAGATATGAGGCAGGAGAGAGATATTAACACTCACAATTCCAACTACAGGTGCCACAGCAGCAGCTCTCTCACCAATGCTGATGCTGGTTCCAACAGTAGCATTACCAGGAGTAAAATTGCCTATTACAGGGCCCTACAAGTAAATCACTAGTTTAGCAAGCCCAAAAAAATCCATGTTTGAAAAATTTTACAGCCAGCTACAGAAGCAACTTCAGAAAAAAATTAAAGATTAACCTAGAACTATTTACCTTCACAAGAGCTACTGAAGCAGCCCTTGAGGCATCAAATGTACGATTCTCCACTGTTCTTAGCAACCTGATACCATCTGAATTTGCTAGAAATTTAATGCTATTATCACTTGTAGAGACGGCTAACAATGATCCATCCTTGTTGAATCTAATACAAGGAGAAGCCTGCAGATTTGTTATAAGAATAGAAAAGTTAGCCACTAAGGGGGCTATATCAGATGATCAAAAACAACAAGATGCCCTTAAAAATTACCGGAAGTCCACCCTCTGCATCAATGCTAGTTAAAAGGTTGACATTGTCCATGTCCCAAAATTTGACCGTGAACTCATCACCAGCAGCCAAGAAGCGATTCTTGGTAGTGTCAAATTGCACAACCCCCACAGACCGCTTTCCTAGGCCAATATAAGGACGCTTAACAGTTCCTTCACTTTCATTCCATTCCACTAAGTGTGATTCTCCCTCTTTGTTTGTCCCACATGAGAACAACCTTCAAGAGGATAAACAAGCATGAGACAAATGTTTGAGTAGGAATAAAAAAAGAAGATGCTATCAGGATGGAAAACTATGACTCATGAACCTTGTTCCATCAGCACTGTATGCCATTGTGGTAGATGAGCGGCCAGGTGCATCATAGTCAACTCTAGAGCCCAGGGTATCATACAACCATGCCTTTATCTTTCCATCAGTAGCCGTTGAAAAGATGAACTAGAAAAAGGTGGGAAAAAAATGATACAAAAGTAAAATAGAAAATCTTAAAACAAATTGTTATGTACCCAGATAATCCTGGGAAAGGAGAGATTAAAATAATGAAAGAACAACATAAAAGGTTTAAGAAAACGAGGAAAGAAACATTATATGCAGAAAAAGGAAAAATCTATTAAAAAATTTGCACATGCAAATATAGGTTCCACACACGCCATTAGGTTTTGTTTTGAACTTCTTCAAGGAAACTCTTTCCGATAACACAGATCAAAAACTTAAAATCCCGGATTTATAGAATAACATGTTTTTGAAGCCTCACACATTTTGTTCTTTCATTGATTGACATAAATGAAAGCCACAAAGAATAGAAGATTTTTTTTATTTTATTTACTGTAAATATGCAGGATTTTAGCAATCATTTGATGGACTTGAAGAGGAAAAAATTCATCATATGGAAAATTTAATCAGCTTTAATGCTTGTTATTGATGCAATTGAGCTAACAGAACAAATGCATAAAAGATTTTTAAAAAATAATTGGAACCTATCTCATTCATAAAAAAACAAAACTGGATGATTAACACCACCAAAAAAAAAAAAGATGGTTTTAAAACAATAAAATGAAAAGAATGCAGCAATCTTGCCAATATGAGATTAAAGTTTAATTTAGTTCAGCATGTAAGTTGTAACCACAGAAATAAAAAGAGCTTTTCACTTCAGGTTAGAAGCTTGAAAATATAGTTCCCCCTCTGTATAATAACTGTTCCCCAATCATTCATCAAGCCACAAAGAAACCCAATATGGAAGCACTAAAGTCATAACTATCAGCAATAGATTGTTGACTGTAAGATGACTATGTTACTGGATAAGCGAGTTGAAGAACTGAAACCACGAACTAATTTTAAACATTGTAACCTACTTAATTGCAACAATCAAAAGTTTCTTCCAAGAAAAAAAAAAAGCTAATCTACTTTCCTTGCATGAATTAATAGAAGGATGAACAAAAGAATCCAAAGGAGGGATGTAACAAAGCATTAAATTAACATTGATAATAAATTACCTGAATATTTTCTTTGTGATGTGGACACACAGAATAAACAGGAGCTTCATGACCCTCAAAAGTAAATTTTGGGTTTCCAGTAACTGGATCCCATACCTGTCAAATTGCAAATTGTCAAAAGCACCATCCTAACACAAACACATCAAATTAATAATGTAGAAAAAAAACCTTAATGACTTTGTCATCGCCGCAAGTAATGACACTTAGCCGATCATAATAAGAGAAAGCAATATCATTAACACTCCCATTATGGGCCTCAATCTGAAGAAACAAAAACCAACAAAGTCATTAATCGGAGGCTTACAAATGAATATAAGATCTAAATAAACTTGTCCATTACTTGTGCTCAAAATCCTGATTAAAAAAGAAACTAAGTAATGCAGTTACAGTGAACGTCAATGGGATTCATTGTGAGACAAACCTCACGGTAGTTCTTGACATCATCACCAACATGATAGGAATAAAGGTGTACAATGTGCTTAGAGTATGCAACACCTGAAGAAAACAATAAAAAAGTAACATATCCATGGGCAAACTCCATTTGTTCTTAAAATATCTTATAGTCTAATAGCATTTAATATTTGAATAATACCAAAAAGCGCTCCATCAGGACTCCACACCACACGGTTAACTGATGCCGTATAATCATTGGTGAGGGAAGCCTATACAAGCACACAAGAGTTAAATTTAACCAATACCAAGAAAAATCAAATAACTCATGCTCCATTAGACTTTTAGGATTAGCCCAAACCTGCAGACCCGCTGAGCGTGCACCCAGCTCCCAAACCTTAAAACTCTTATGAGCAATCCTCTCCCTGCTACCCAACTCCCAAACCATGACATCACCCATGTTTGTTCCAACTGAAATAATAAAACCACACATAATTAAGCATTAAAAAAACTCCAGATATGCATATGCTCATAAAGCTAAGAGAGGAAAAGATATTTTGTCCTTTATACCCATAGAGGCTCACCAAGAAGTATGATTTGTTGCAATGGATGGAAATCCATGCTCTTAACTGCTGAACTTTGATTTAAGGCCATAACAAGTGTCTTTGGCAAGTCATCAGAAGAGTAGGAACTCTGTCCGTGGCTTTGGCTACTATATGCGACAGGCAGAATATTTACTGGCAGATTGCTAACCTAATAGAATGATAAAATAATAATGACAAAGTTAGGAGAACATGCCATTTGAAAATATATTAGAGATATTACCAGGTTATAATTTTCATGAGGATGTCAAAACAACAGATAAAGGCATGTGTCACACAGGAGCATATAGACTTCCTCCCCAGGAAAATGAAACAGAATATAGTAAGTAGGCTTCACTTTATTCTTCTTCCATCAACCCTCAGTCACATAGGGCCACAATTAAAAAGAAAGCTTGCTACTCTATGAGATTCATACATCTATGCTCATTCCAAAGATGCATCAAAACAAGAAACCTAAATCAACCTAAGCCCTCAGATCATGCTGATGCTATAATACACACCCATGCATCTCATACTCTTTGTAAAAATTTCTAGAAACGACTCAACCAAAGGTTTACATGATTTTCATTGTATTATGTAATCTAAAATAAAACCAAAAAGTAATTATGGAGATACCTCATCTGACATTCCAAATGGTCTTGTTCTCTTCAACACATGTTCAGAATCTGCTGTTTGATAATCCATGGCAGGGTTGTTCGTGGGTGGAGTCCTAGGACGCTTAATGATGGCTGCCACCATGAAGAGACAAAAACAAAAACAAAAAGAAAATGAGCACATGAGTTACTGAAGATGAAAAAAGAATGCCAAAGTATTCACAACAGAGGCAATTAAAAAGAAGTTGCAAATAGCCTCTCAACAAATTAAGTAATGACCTACTATAAAGACATCAAAGTTTCTCCAAATCTGTCAAGAAACTAATATATGATAGCCTAAACAAGACGTTTCTCCAAATCTGTTAAGAACCTAACATATGATAGCCTAAACATCTTTCTTGTTTGTTCATTGACCTTCAGTATATCATTAGACAGATTTCTATATCTTGGTTGTTTACAACTCATATAAACAGCTCAAAACAGCAGACTGAAAGGGCTTATATATTGTCTACCTGCATTGTTAGCACCAGATAAACCAAGTGGACCAGCAGAAGCTGATGGGTGAGGTACAGGAGATGGATTTGCCATCCATCCGGCAAGAGATGTTGGGAGACCGCCAGCAGGTGTGGGCTGAAATGGCTGCAAACATATAAAGCATATAGTCAGATTCTGGAAGCTCAGATTTCAACTGCCCAGAAAATAGACCCACTCCTTTCTACTTCTCACTTACAACATGAGCGCTCAGTGGTGGGAAACCCCCTGCCTTAGGCATAGCACCCATCAAAGGATTAGTGACAGGAGATGGAGCCCGTGCCCCATTTGGTGGTCCACAACTGTGATCCACAAAAAGGGTCTTTATATCAGGATTAGGCCTTGGAGTCTTACAAAGTTGATGCTGCCAGTTCAAACTGCAATCCAGTGCTAACAAATGTGAGTAAACAACATAATCAAGACCACAAAATCTTAAGCTAAAACAACAGCATCCAGCCATGTAGGAGAGATAGGAATTTCTGAGGGACCTCTGATTAATAAGCGTCCGCAATCTTGAATTCTTTAATGTTGGAAACTGAAGTTTATCACGGAAAAGAGGGTTAGCCTCTATCAACTTTTTGAGTTCCGCAAGCATTATATTTCTAGCCGACTTAGTATCTCCATATTTAGATAGCTGTTCATTGTCCCTGCAATTGACATAAAAGTATATAAAGCCCTACAGAGACAACATACCATATACAGAAGTTGAACCATCAATATAAAAGGAAACACAACCAAGTCCAAACAAAAAAAAAAAATTAATAAATTGATAAATAATACGAACGAGAACAATAACGATATGTACCTAAAGTTTTCCAATGTCAGTAGTTGTGTAATTTCTTTAAAAAGGTCTTCATTGAATGCAGCGAACACTTTCAAGTCCTTCACTAAAACATCCACAGCTTTGGCACGGTCCCGCCTGAATTATTTTTTTTTCTCATCATTTGCAATCAAAATAGGTAATCAAAGATAACAAAAGAAATGCACACTATAATAAATCAAATCATGGATAAATGAATGAAATTCAAATAAAAAAGAAGCCACCAAACCTACTTGTCTAAAGCTTCAAGGTACTTCTGTTTGCGAATCTCAAAGAAAATTTTCATCGAATATCTATTATCATCAACCTTTGTAAACCCTGATAAGTACTTCTCCACTTCATCCCACTCTCCATTTGTCACCATATCCTCAAAATATCTCATGTTGAAGAAAAACCCTGATTCTTGCTCCAACCTCCAAAATTTTCAAAAACAAAATCAACAAAATATCCAAATTTTAGCCGAATTCCAAGAGAACAAAACACAAACAGGAAAATAAAATCATACCTGTGAACAGTTTCTTTGAATTTCTCTTCATCAAGAAACTGAAGTATGAGAAACACAAGCTCTCTACTAAGCGAAGACATTATTTTTATCCAATTTTATTGAGAAAAAAAAAACCTGCACAGAATTCAAAAACAAAACGAACTCAGAGATCTACAATTCAAAAAAAACAAAACTCTTATACAGATCAACACTCGCACAACAAACAAAAATTTTCTGATGCTCACACCTCCTCAATTCACACATTAAATCAAATTAAATTACAAAATTTTCATCCAAACGAAACAAAAATCGTCGAGAACGATACGATTACCGACAGTAGATCGGAGAAAGGTAATGAAAACGATGTCGTTTCTAAGTCCTTCTTCTTCTTCCTCTTCTGTGTTTTTCTTTAAAAAAAAAAAAAAAAATCTCTTCTTGCTTGCTTCCTGCTGCTTCTTCTTGTTGTGGTGGTTCTGGTTTTTGAGTATTTATATAGAGAAAAAAATTAACAAAAAAGCTAGGGATTTTGCAATGAGAAAAAAAAAAAAAGTACCAGACAAATTAAATACCGTGAGCGAGACGATATGAGATGGAGTTGGGATCTGATAAGTACTCAGACTTTTGATAAGCCAAATGACTTATAAATAGTGATAGGTTACGTACTTATAGTGCGTGATAGTGCCGCGGACTTATAGGTGTTATTAATACGCTGGATATGGCATTTAATTGCGGCTCCATTTGCGGGGTTTTTATTTACTGTGAGTGTTCATCATAATTTCAGTGTGCTCTTCTGATTTTACTGACTAATAATAATTGCAATATTTATTAATAGTAATTGTTTTTTTTTTTTTTTGCAACCCAAGGATTTAATGCAAAATATATTTAAGTTTTTATTTTGCTTATAATTTTATTGTAAAATATTGTAATGAAAATTAAATATTTATATTTCTTAATCTTTTGACATCTGATTTATTATATTTAAAAAAATTAGTTTAAGAGGTATAATGTAAAAATTTTAAATACTTTTATATTTATTTATTTATTTTAAATAAATTAAATGACAGTTTCTTTGTGCAATCTAATAAAAAAATATATATTAATTTTTAGTTCATACATTTAGTGGATTTTAATCTATTTAAATTATTTTATTTTATTTTATTTATATTTTTAAGTAAATAAAATAAAATAAAAATATATATTAATTTATGGTTTTGTATATTGTGTATAGTTTTTACAGCTAGTTAATATAAATAATTATAGCTTTTATAAAAAATTTCTTATATAAAAGAATAAAAAATGAAGATAATTATATCATAAATATTTCTTAATAATGCATTCTATCTAAATTTTTCTAATTGATTTTGGAGTGAAAGAAAATAAATAAATATCTTAAATATATTTATACTTTAAAACTTTCATTGAGTAGTCATATAAGCTTCAATTTTAATTTATTACATACTTAAATTTTTTTTTTTTTAACATTTCTATAAGCTCTTAATGACATCTAAAAATACCCATGAGCCCAATTTAGAAAATTAAATATTTCTAAAATAATAAAAATATAAACTTAAGTATATTATAAATTCAAATATTAGATAGGGATGTCGATTTTTGCCAAATGAACCTGCGATTGTTGTACCTTATGTGTGGTTTCTTCTTCTTCCGAATCATTTATAGTTTCAAATCTCTATAAATAAAATATTTTTATTTTTATTTTGAGTGTATTATGATATATACACTAGTTTAGAAAAGAGGTTACCACAAAAAGAATCTATTTTGATTATTAGAATATATAGCAATTACTCATTTTTGGTTAATACATAATTGGTATGAAAATAAATGCTCATTCATGCATACATCTAAGTTGTTGATATGAATTGGCTCGAAAAAAACGAAGTTGTTCATACGAATGTAATATAAAAAGGCAAATTAGGCAACTATATATGGTATTTTTTTTTTTTGATAGCTTAATTATCAAATAGAATGACAAATTTTTTTGTTTGAAATATAAGAAGGAATATACCCTGAAAAAAAATTAAATAGCACAGCAAAAGTCAATTAAAATTAGAACATTTGTGAAAAATAAAATAAAAATGCATATAATCTTCATAAGCTAGGATTTGATTCTTCTAAAAATTATCTTGAAATTTTATTTTAAGACGCCCATGTGAGAAAATTCATTTTTGAAGTCATTGAAAAGGATTAATTGCAATCAATATATAGATTGATCCATAAAATATTTTATTATTTTAAAAATTACAAAATTCTAAACATATAGTAAATTAATTGATGTATTCTTGTAATTTGTTTAGCTATTATATATTTTTGTTGAGACTTTTTCAAATGGCCAAATGCACAGTTTCACCTATGAACTTTACTCAATTAACCTCTAACACTTCTTAATTTTTATTATGTTCTATTCAACATTTAAACTTTTATTTTGAACCTATCTAACCCCTATAATACATAAAATTGAAGTATTTTTTATATCAATGTTGATATGAATATAAGAGCAACTTATATAAACTAAAATAATATTTAATGAAAGATATAATATAATTAAAAACAAAATTTTTCTAACTTTTTTATATTATTTTTTTAATTCTATTTATATTGTTTTGAAGCTAACTTTAGCATTTTATGTGTTTAAAATCATTTGAAATTAAATTTCTATTTGTTTTAATATTGCATGAATTAAATAGAATAAAAAAATATAAATTGAAATGTTAAAAAGATTCAAAATAAAAGTTTAAAAGTTGAATAGAAAATAATAAAACTTGAAGAGTGTCAGAGATTAATTGTGTAAAGTTCATGGGTAAAACTATGCATTCAGCCTTTTCAAATTATAGTCAATTTGCTAATACAGCATGTAATTAAATTCTCTTGTTATCTCTATTGATGCATAAATATTTTATGAAATTAATTCTTTTTTTACATGCAATGTGTATGATTAAAATATTTATTAAAATATATAATTTATTTTAGTTTTATTTATAATTATAAAAGATGTAATAATTATAATATAAATTGAGAGAGAGACAACTATAAAACATTTCTAATATGTGATCTGATATATATCTTGATTGTAATTTAGATTAAGCTAATTTAATTTTTTTTAAAAAGAATCTTTCATTCATTAAAGATTAAAAATACATCTTGATAAATAATAATATAAATAAAATATAATTAAAAAGTATCAAAATAAACTTTACTTAAAATGTGAAAATATATATCGCTATTTTTCAATCGTGTTTTAAATGTGAGATTTTATTTCACACTTTAAGCACACTCATCCCGAAAAGTTAAATATCCACCCAATGATTTTGCAATAACTTTAATTTAGAATGGGAGTATATGCATAATGTCCTAAATCATTGTAATTTTTTTTTTTTTTGAAAAATAAATCATTGTAATTTTAGGTAATGAGATTTGCAGAGTTGCTTATTTTGGAATGGGTGTATCTCATGAAACCAACCAAAGTGAAGTGGCAAAGAAATTGCAATCAGTCAGTCTCAGTCAAAGCAAAAACCAATTTTGCAATAAATTTGTGCTTTGTGTTCTTCAAAATTTTATTTTATTTTTAATCAACTTTATGTCTCACGCGCTGATACCAAATAAGGTGGGACAACAACCAAAATATACGTCACATATTAAGCCACGAGCCCTACCCACAACCAAAACATGCAAATATTATTTTTGGTTAAATCAAATACAAAATCTAATTTATGGATTTTCTATTTTTTTTTTTAACTTGATACAGGACTATTATTGAGATGAGGAAGGGGACAGTTTTGTGAATCACCATCAAGGGTGGATTTCACATACTAGTGAGGGAAAAGAGTACTGAGCTCATAACCTCAACTCTTCAAGAGCAAAGTGCTCTTACTACTTGAACTAGACTTCAAGTGTATTTATGAATTTTCTATTAGTCTGAATCATAAGAGAGTTTTAATCCTTAATTTAAAATTCTCATTTTAACAAAATATAATATAATAATGATAATTATTATTAATTATAACTATTAATTTTCTCACGAGTTATTATATCGATAATAATAATAACTACTCTTTGCTAATTAGATTTGTTTTTATATTTTTATTTGGTATAGATAATAAAAAATTAATAAATGAAAAAATACTTTAATTTTTATTATTTAAAAATAAAAATATAATGAATGACCATAAATTTTAAGAAAAAGATAATTTCAATTAGTGGGCAAATGGAGCAAATAGAATGTGTAAGAGTTCGCTTATGAATCTTAATTTAATAATCAAATAACTCCTAATAGTATTTAAAAACTTGAATTTAACCAGTAAAAAATTGATCAAATAATAATTCATCTCAAAAATAGTTTAACCAATTTAAAAAAAAATTATTACCTACATAATATATTTTGCTCCTAATAAAAAAAAATTGAATTTAGTCCCATTTTTCTCTCTCATCGTGCATTGTACATTGACAAAAACAAGTGCGTAAGAGATTATATATTTTTTTATTTTATTTAAAGGCGTGTGAGACACGGACATCAATTAATGGATAAAGCAAAGGAAAGAAGATAGATGAGGCAATAAGACCAAACCAAAACAAGAAATTTTAAAGAAAAAAAATAGCCTTTTTAATACAGTTCGTCGTCTCGCTGGACTTTTAATTTATCGAATCGCGATATGATAAAAACAAAAAAACGATAACTAAAAACCACACGTCAATTCAGTGGTGACGTAAGACAATTTAAACGGTTCTAATCAGATGCTTTTGTATTTATCTAAAGCGAGTGGACCCCTTCCCCAATATCCCCCTAAAATCGTTGTTAAAAAAAATCTAAAGCGAGTGGAGTTTTGGTCACATGTTGACGCTCCCTATTTCATTATGGTGCGGCGCATATGCTACGACTAGACGAGGCGGCTTTTTTGCTCTTTTTTTCTTCCCTTATTAATTACCTGCGATCACATGCCCTTTCTCTTTTGATTTGCCTTCTATTTTTTTTTTTACTTTTGGCCCTTAATAAATGAAAAAATTGATTTAAATTAATATATAAATAGACTCCTAAATAATTTTATTGGGAATGGCTTTTTAAATTCATTTTTTCGAGTTTTTTCAAGTTAGTTATTAGATTAAGGGAAATTTTTCGGTAATTTTGTTTTTGATATACTTTGTGTTTACTCTATTTTTATAACCATTGGATGAGAGTGTATTGCATCATCTAATGATAATTATTAACAAAGTAAAATTTAAAAATTAACTCTCGTTTTATCGAGCCCCCTGGTTTTCTTTCCTTCGAACTTAAGCTCACCTACCCTTCCCTGATCCCTCCATCGTCCTAAGTTTCTTCCTGGAACCTGTCAAGATGAGGGTTGAGTCTTGACAGCCTGCTCTTCCATGATTACCCTTGAACATCGACCCAATTTTGAGTTCCTCATGCCGACCATGAAGTGTCCTACGTTCCTGGTACTTCAACGTCAGCAACTGGATCTTAACCGGCATTGTTACGTTGATTTGGTTGGCTTAACTGGTGGACGTTGGTGGCTTGCAGCAACTAGAAAATCCCAGACTGTGAGCCCTTAAAATCGCATCATCCGGCCTTTGATACAACGAAACTCAGTCGCCCACCTTTTCTTCTTTCTGTGGAGTCAGCAACACGGCAGCCTGGGACCAGGTTTTGCACATCCTCTTTCTTCCGATGACCCATGCTGGCACCGCTGTAGCAGAGATCTCTCCACTGTCGGTAAACGTAAGGCAGTGTCCACAGTTCACGATGGTTCCACACCTTACGTTTGCAATCATTGCACAAAAAGGCGGTGAAGGAAGATTTAGGCCAACTCCTATGTGACGTGACATTTCATCAGGCACTGGGACTTTTTTACACCTAATACATATATATCTGCATATCACTATCCATATCTATCAATAAATAAATAACTCTATATATATATATATATCTCTACACATTATCATATTTACTGTTATATACATATATATATACATCTATCCTAATATGTAGTCACAGGTTTTACGGGGCTCTAGCACTATTATACTGAAATTCATATTGGGGTCCTTTTTCACTAACTTTTGGTGAGCAGATCATCATCACCTAATCTGTTTAAAGAACCCTTCATCCAGGTTTCGCTATAGCACCCATCCATGCTAGCTTCCTGCTTCTGTATCCATGGTTATACCCTTTACTATCTCTTGTTGATCTTGTAATGTCCCACAATCCATGGATCCTCTGAAGTACTTTCATGCCTTAGGGCTTTAATGAATGCAATGGTATGGTTTGTTAAAAAAAAAAAAAAAAACAAAGTAAAATTTACTTTGTAATAAACAAAGTAACCTTAAAAAACACCGAAAATTAATAGCACTTCATTAAAAAAAATATGTTATTAAATGAATAGTATTTCATTAAAAATCAATCTAACGATTAATGTTTATTTAAAAAAATATATATTTATATGACTATTTTTATCATAAAACTAACACTAGCACAACTTTCACAATAAATTTTATAGTTTTAAGCGTAAATTAAAATGGAAAATAAATATTTTTAGTAAAAATTTATTAACAATGCACATGTATTTTTACAATAATACATTGAATTAATTAGAAAAATTAAATGTTTTTTAGAACTATAAGAGCACAATATATTAATTTAATTAAAGATAATATATTTTTTCAGTTAAAGAAAAATATATATTTTTATTTTGATGATAATTTTTTTATTTTTATTTCTAGTCATGTATATATGTTATTTAAACTGAATATGGATCGTTAGATTAACTTTTAATGAGGTGTCATTAATCTAATTATGGACTTGAGAAAATTTGAGGAAAAAATGAATTTGAGAGGAGCCACTGCCAATTTTATTATTTTAAAAATATTATAAATTAATTAATATGTTCTTTAATTATTAAAATAAGTTAATATTTGAATAGAAAATGTAATTTTACACACTAATTTTGTATAATTAATAGTTATCCAATGATTTAATGAGAAATTTTTAACTTTTGGAAAAAAAAATTGAACTTTTTGTTTAACTGTGGTGGTCAAGCATGAAACCCTTTTGCATCAAATGTAATCAAATTCCCAAAATCTCACATCTCTATTAATTATCCAGGGCTTTGGAACGAAATGGTGTACATTTGGATGGATGGGTGGTGAGGTGCTTCATTTACGCTATGTATGAATTGAGTAGAATATAAAAGGAAGGAAATGGAATAGGAGGGATATTAGATTTTATGTTATTTGACTATTAAAGGAAAATTATTCCCTTTTTCTCTTTATAAAAGGTGAAATTAATGTAAAATATTTCAACTCAAAATAAATTGTAATTTAAAGTTTTATTTCTTTTTTTAAATTTTTTTCCTTTATTAATTAATTTTAAATTTCCAAATACAACAAAAATTATAGTTTTTTTTCTCTCTCCTTCTCCTCTCTTCTCTTTGAAAAGTCTTCCATTTCTTTCCTTCTATAGTTGTCATGCACAGTATTATTCAGTAGGAGGCCATTTGAATTTATAGATATATCTCCCTTTCTCCGCTAACATATTAATCTTGAATTTATTG
>CATIWK010510814.1:0-21686 GCA_949634005.1 Mallotus japonicus
TTTATTTCTTCAATTTTTATTTTTTAGTGATTTCTTTTTTTATGTGTTTCAGTTTCATTTTTTAAATATCTATAATCTTTATTAATTTTTACTTATTATTTGTGAAGGAATTTTTAATATAATATTCGATTGTTATCTAGTTTATATTTTTATAGATCTAATATTTATTATGTTTGTTTTTTATAGATCTGTCTTTTTATTCCTTTTGTTAGTCTATCTAAAATTTTGTTATAAAAAATGAGATGCATGCATGTAAATGAACATGATATTAACTTTTTTTTTGGTTTGTTGTCTAGATCTGTGACTCTAATAAATCAATTCTTATATGGACTTTGGTTTTGTCGATCTATGTCTGTGAGTGTTTTGTATGTTTCTAGGTATGTTTTACTTTGCTTGTAGGTATGTTTCAGTGGAAAATTGTATTTTTTCGATCTATTGGTTCTTTTTTTCTATGATCTTAGATCTATTATAAGAAAAGAGTTTTTTTTTTTTAGTAATTTGCTTAAATAAAACTTTTGTGTGTTCTGTTCTGTGTGACTGTGTCTGTAGTGTTGAGGGACAAAAAATGGTGGAAGCTTAAAGCTTTAAGTTATAACTCTGAAAAGGGTGGAAGCTGAAAGTGAAAACTTGAAGCTATTAAGTTATAACTTCATAAAAGAAAAAGGGTGGGAGCAGATTACTCCTGCTCAGTTCTATCTGTTGGATAGTTGGTACACAGAGTCTGCTACATATTAAAGGTATATTTTTGGTATCTATTGAGTTTCTTTAATTTTTTTTTTTGCCTTTTATTATATAATAAATTTGTTAGAACTTCCTAATACCTTTTATTTGTTCATGTTTTATTTTGGAAATTTAATAGATGGAAACAACCAGTGGCAGTAATAATGCCATTGGTGTCCCTGAAAGCTCTACTGCTGCTGAGGCCAATCAGGTGGAAGTAACTCCTGCTGCAACTGTCCAGCAGACTCAGGCCGAAGTTCCTGTACAAAAAAAAAATGAAAAGAGACTGAACCTAAATCTGCTGTCTGGCAGTTTTTTGAGAGACTAAAAGATGAGCATGGTGTAGTTCAAAAGGGTAAATGCCTTTACTGTGATGCTAAAATTAATGCTCATTCCAAAAAGCATAGCACATATTCCTTAAAAAATCATGCTTTTGCATTGCGTGAAAATACCAAAAAATTCGAATACTAGGCAGGCACTCTTAACTCTGAAAAGTTGTTAGTAATTTAGGGGAAGCTCCTTTAGATAATGAAAATACCAACCAAACTAGTGTCATTGGCACATGGAAATTTGATAATGATTCAATTAGAACTGTGCTTGCGCAGATGGTTATAGTTTATGAACTTCCTTTTAGATTTGTGGAAGGACTTGATTTCAAAAATTTCATGTATGCTTCATGCCCTAGATTTAAGATTCCTTCTAGGTGGACTGTGCCCTGGGACTGTTATGATATGTATGTATCTGAGAGGGTGAGGGTGAAGCTGAAAGCTTTTATTAAAGCTGAATGTCAAAGAATCAACATTACTACTGATTCTTGAACATCAAACCAAAGAATAAACTACATGTGTGTGACAGCTCATTTTGTTGATAAGGGGTGGAATTTGCATAAAAAAATAATTTCGTTTGTGCCTGTAACATCTCATGGGGGGAATATATAGCAAAGGCCTTAGAAAATTATTTGCTAGATTGGGGTATTAAATCTATGTTTTGCATAACTGTTGACAATGAATCATCAAATGATATAGTTGTAGGATATTTAAAAAAGAAATTACACAGTTGGGGTGCATCTTTTATTAGGTTGAGGTTTTTGCATATGAGATGCATAGCATATGTCTTAAATTTGATAGTTGATAATGGGTTGAAGGAGTCATCTGTTAGTATTAAGAAAGTAAGAGAGGTCGTGAGATACATGAGGAATTCTCCATAGAGGTTGAGAAAATTTAGGGCAATATCTGATCTGATTGGCACTGAATGCAAAAATTCATTGAGTCTTGATGTTCCAACAAGGTGGAATTCCACCTACATTATGTTGAAGATAACTTGTTGCTATGAAAAAGCTTTTGAAAAATATGAGGAGACTAAAAGCTCCTTTCGATCAGACATGGGTGATGATATTCCAGACTTTGTTGACTGGGAGCATGTCTCTTGCCTGGTTAAGATGTTGGAAATTTTTTATGATGCAATTGTGAGAATTTCTGGATCAAAATATGTCACTGCTAATTATTTCTTATCTAAAATTTCTGACTTGAGTTTTCTTTTGGATGAGATGCAGTCTTCATCTGACATTTTCTGTTATGCATATGGGCATGAACATGAAACTGAAATTTCACAAATATTGGGGGAGCCTGAAAAATGAACTTCATTATTTTTAAAGCAATAATTTTGGACCCTCGATATAAGATTGAGTTTCTTAAGTTCTTCATCAATCAAATGTATGGCGAAGACTTGGGAAATAGTTTGTTTACCAACTTGTAGTATGATCTGTCTGCTCTATTTGATGATTATGTGAGCATGTATGGAGGTTATTGTGCTTCTGAATAAATTGCAAGTCAGTCAAGCCAACCTGAATCTCAGCCTGACAGTGAAGCTCATGGCAAACCAATGTCATTGACTAAAGCAAGATTTAAGAAGCACAAGCAAGATTCTGGATTGGGTGGTAGCAAAAAATAGATCTTGATGTCTATTTGGGTGAGGCAGTTGTGGAAGACTCAGGCAATTTTGATATCCTTCATTGGTGGAAGCTTAATGCAGAGAGGTTTCTAATACTCTCTAATATGGCCAGGGATATATTAACTGTGCATGTTTCAACTGTTGCATCTAAGTCTGCCTTCGGCACTAGTGGTCGTGTACTTGATGCTTTCAGGAGTTCATTAACTCCAAAAATTGTTCAGTCTCTCATATGCACACAGGACTGGCTGAGATCCCATGATCAACCAGTGTCAGTTGAGGAAAATATTGATGATTTAGAGAATTTTGAAAAAGGTTATATTGTTATTTCCATATTTAAGTTATTTTATTATTTTCTAATAATATCCAAAGCTTTCACCATCTAATATGTGTTTTATCTTTTTTCAGATTTGGAACAAGTGGGCAGTGGCCCTTCTATCCCACAAACTCAGTAAATGAGCTATATTGAGTTTATTCATTGATTCTTTGCTGCCTGCTTAATTCTTTGCTACCTGTTTTACTTTGCTGCCTGATAGTGCTTTATTGATCTGTTGAGAATCACTCACTTGCTGATCCAATTTGGTTCAGTTTGACTTAGATGTGACCAACATGCAGTGCCTTTGAGGTGCTTGTGTTGTTGTTGCACTAAGTTCTAAGGCAATGATGAAGCTTCCACCCTAATCTATTAAGACTTGATAGAATGCTTGCTTAAGTTTCTTTGGTATCTTTTATGTGCCAGAAATGTGGCCGCATTCTTGATGTGATTTAACTATTGCTATCCTGAGCCTCTTATTTGATTTTGATGTTTGTTTTTGGCAGTGATGATACTTCCACCCTATTACAATCTAAATTGTTGTTAGAGTACTTGTTTATTGCTTTAGGTGGCTATTAACAGATAGTTTAAACTATCTGGTTGTTGCTGCCATAAATTTTCTTGTATTCTAATAGGATTTTAAAACATAAGCATCATGAGCCACTTTCGATACACAACTTAGGTTCTTTTTAATGACATTATGGTTTATACTTTGTTAATTATTTGTGCAGGTAAAAATTTGTGATGTTGCAGTTTGGTTTATTTTTAGTATTTGCTGCAGTATTTTGGTGGAAAGCTCCTGAGCCATTTGCTATTTTTTTGTATATGCACTATGCAGGTTGTAATTACAATTTTTTGTATAGGCCAATTCATATTTTATTTTGTAATATGTAGTGTTTAGGACACAAACTTTTCTAAGTCCTAATTTTTTGTATACTGAAAACGTAAATGGAATTGGTAGATAGATAGCAGAAAAATGCATTTTTTTTTATAGTTAAAACAATATGTAATTTAGGCTTGGCCCATACTGGGTTAGTGAAAATGAAAATGTGGAATTTTTTTTTTTGTCAATAAGCTCAAAGCCCAACCCAACCGAGCCCAATCCGATTAACCGAACTAACCTTAACTGAATTTTTTGACAACTGACCTATTCGGTTTATGCATACACATTGGTTGGGTTCGGCGCTGTAATTTCCTTCCACCATAACCGATCAGTTCACCATTTCCTCCAACCGAACCGACCGATGCTCAACCCTAATTGAACCCTCTAATCCCTTACTCTCTTCATCGATATTTCCGTATATTTTACCACTTGAACTATTACTAATCATCAAATTTAACTATACTTCTATCATTTTTATCCTAAAAAGAGATAATTTTTATCTAAAATAAAATGTCATATATATAAAAATGGATGTATTATCTAATATTTATATTATATATAGCCTCCCTAAAAAAAATATATATATAGCCAAATTGTAAATAATCTACAAGCCTTTGGTTGGTGCTACTACAGATACAAATTTTTGGCGTTGTATATAAGAGCACAAACACAACAAACACAACAACAAAAACAGAGAGTTTTCATTCTCTTTTTCCTAAAGAAAATATCAAAACTTTCTTCTTTTTCATGACTTTCTGCAGAACCCAGATTCCTGAATTCCCTCAATTCCCCGTATAAAAGGTTCATTTGATTACCACTCTCTTTTTGTGACCCTTTTCTGGTTTTTTCTTTTTGTTTTATGTATGCATAAAGAAGACTAATAAAGTGAAGAAAGAAGCAGAATTCTGTATGCTTATCACTGTGATAAGCTATTTCTTCTGTTTGGTTGCTGAGAAAGTTGAGAAAAAAAAAAGGAAAAGTTTTCTATTTGTTATTTTGGCTTTTAACCTTTTTTTTTTTTTAATGTTCTCTCTATCAATATAAGGAATTTCCAGTTTCATTGCAATTTTTTCCTGCAAGCATTCTGTAAATGAATGGAAATGGTAAATGCGACTTCTTTGTTTTCCGTTTCTAATATTTTCTCAGCAGCCAAACAAAAGAAAGAAAGTTGATTGTTAAGGTGCACTACTTTTGAATATTTCAACCATTAGAACCTTGAAAATTTGCTTATCCACGCTTCATTGTCTGTTTTTTTTTTTTTTTTTTCCTTATTCACCTTCTATTTTTGTATTTAACGGTCTTCTTGTTAGCTATCAATTTTACCATATTTCCTTCTTCTTTCTTTTTTCATTTATAATGCATGTCTCCATATATATATATATATAGACCCTTTTTGGCTGGTTTGCAGATTTTAAATCTTTTTTTTTTTCCATGTTGTTAATTACCATTTTCAATCCAAGAAACAACCTTCCAAAACAAGCTGATATTTATATTTATACTGTGTATATATTTTTTCCATTTCACTTTTCTTGGTAAAATACTTCTTTCATCACTTTTTCTTGAGGTTTGCTTATGGTTTTTGATATCAATTCTTATCTTTTTCTCATTTTTATCTATGGTCGAGGCTATTGATTGGTTTCTTTAAATGGGTGGTGAAAGCAAGAGTGATTTGAGAGCAACTGGGTTCTTGTTTTTTGTTTTCTATGGTTGCAGGAGAGTAATTTGAAGAGAAAAAAAAAAAAAAGAAGAAAAAAAAATGAAGAATTCAGTTTCAGAACAGAGTTTTTACATAGAGAGTGAAGAGGAAGATGAAGAGAACGGAGTTAGAGAAGCTGGTGAAGATGATGGAAATGAATCTGATTCTGATGATTCTGTTACTGATAATAGGCAACAAATCAAAACTGGTTCTTACAACACTTCTTGGCCGCAAAGTTACAGGTTTTTATCTCTGTGTGCCTGTGGATCAATTTATTTATTTATTTTACTTTAACATCCATTTAAAGTTTTAATTTTGGATTAATTCTTAGCATTTTACCGTGTTTTAGACCTGATTGATTGCTGTATTGGGCTGTGCTAAAATGTTGCCTGTGATTTGATTTCTTTGTTGACCATGAAACAAAGATAGATTGATTTGCTAGCCAAAAGGCCCGAGGAAAATTGTTAGGCAACTTTAATAGGCATTTTATAACAAGACGGTATACCTGTTTTGGCCGTTAGTTTATTTGAGAATGATTGGATCTTGAAGATGCAAAATTCTGTGTATTGACATTGAATGGGAGAGTTTTTTTTTTTCATCATCATCAATGAGATTATTTTGGATTCTCTTTGATTGATGGGTCTCTAAATTATTGCTTTTATGATGTCATCAAAATATGTCAATTAGATCTGTAAAAGTTTGATTGGTGCCTAACCATAATTGTTTCTTGATTTTGTAGGCAGTCGATTGATCTATATAGTAGTGTACCGTCTCCAAATATAATTCTTGGAACTCCTACCCTATCAAGGTTAAGCAGCTCATTTCTATCCTCTTCAGGACTAATAAGAAGACAGACACCTGAATCACTAGCTTCTGTGACAAAGCCTCTAATATCAGGGGTAGAAGATGAGCAGTTGCCACAACACAGGCGAAGTTCTCATTCTTTACTTCCTCCAATTCCCTCAAGAAAGTCTTCTGTAAGAAAGGATGAGAAAGCATCCTACATTTCACATGAACTTCCCATTTCTCGCCAAAGCTCTTATGGCCAAGCTGTGCTTAATGGTAATTTTGAGCTAATAGAAACATTCATGATTTGAGTTTATTGTTGTTTTGTTCCTTTGGTAGTATCATGGAAGGATTGTTTATCATAGAGCTTTCAATGCACCTGTCTACATGATAAGTCATCAGTCAAATCATTAATATTGGAATAGTGGCATTGCTGATTTATCTTTCTTTGACCCGAGACCCACAGCTGCCCCTCCAACAGCCTGGCCTTGCGGGGGCGCGTTGATGATTTATTTGGAACTACAAAAAATTTGTGATTGTCATTAGCAGCCATAGGATGTGCCTGTTGTGCCACTTGCTTTGTTAGGATTGCTACAACTTCCAAGCTTAATCCTTTCTCAGCCAGATCTGCAATTGTAAGGGACCACATAGACCAATCATGTAGTATTATACTTTTTGATATACACTTCCTTAGGGTGGCTATCTGCACTGTATCTTGTATTTTAGCATATTCTTGATTCAGCTAATGTGATTTACGTGTCTCCGCGGCTCATTTAAGGAATAATATATTATAGTCACCAATCAATGCATGTAAACAGCTAGAAAAACTGCCTTGAGTTATGGTAGAAAAATCTTTTGTTATTTATATTTTATAAAATACAAGTCATCTGATTGGCATCTTTGTCTGTTCCTCATTATTATCTTCCCTTATGGACTTAAAGACAAGCTTGAGTACATCTTCATGAACTGTGACCATTATTGGCTTAATCTCATTGCACATGGGGCACATGAAAAAGAATGAGTAAACTGCAAGAATGTCTGTCTGTTTATTTGTGCTACTTTTTCCTGTGGAATAAACTTTTTATATGCTAATAAACATTTTTTTTTTTTTTGCTAATTGTAACCCATCTTATTCTAATTGTAATTAATTAAATAATATCATGTGGGATTATCCAAGGGCTAACGTGTTGTAGTTGTGGCTTATAATGTAGGCATCAATGTTCTTTGTGGAGTTGGAATTTTATCTACTTCTTATGCTGCAAAAGAAGGAGGATGGCTTGGGCTCTCTATATTGTTTATTTTTGCAATTCTTTCCTTTTACACTGGAATTCTTTTACGTTATTGCTTGGATAGTGAACCGGGACTTGAAACTTACCCTGATATTGGCCAAGCTGCTTTTGGTACTACTGGTCGGATTGTCATCTCTGTGAGTATAGTGAAAAATATTAATTTTCTACAGACATTTAACTCATAAAATTTTCAAAATGATGTACAATAAAATTTTTTTAGCAATTTAATAGAATGAGCATTCCCTATCCCACCAAAGGCAGCATGGAAGGGGTGGACTTAGTCCATTCCACCACCTTACAGCATTGTTGCTCCTGTTTATTAGTAAAGTTGGCTAAGACAAATAGATTTGCAGTTGCAGTATTAATGATTAAGATAAAAATGGAAGAGAATGATTAACATATTGCTTCTATATTGTGCACTGTTTACAAATTTAATTGGCCACTAATTCTGTCACTTCTGCTTTCCCTTTTGCAGATAATCTTATACATCGAGTTATATGTAAGTACAACTTACTTTTCTTGTCTGATGTGCATTTTTTTTATTTGTGCTTTAGAAACTTAGCACCATTTTCTTTGGCAGATGCATGGACTAAATAAATTTCAAAAATTCCATTTTAAGTTGTTGGGTCCCAAATTTTGTATTTTGTCTGCTCAACTCTCCACCTTTGTATATAATTATTCAGCTAGTGAAGTGACACTAGGAAAAGGACCAGAGACTTCTCCCCATGGTGCCTTCCTCACATTCTCTCTTATTTGTCCACATAGGCTGTTGGATCAAATTGTTTACTATTCATGTCTTTGTTTGTTGATTGGCCCATCTTTCCATTTAGATGCGTGATGATTTAAAATTTGATAGATGTTATTCATCACAGTTCACAGATCAATTGCATATAAAAGTGCCTTTCAAAATAATGTAAAAGAGAAAAAGTGAGCAACTGACTGTTTGTTGTTATTTGAGACAGTTTGCATTATGTCCCATTCCCTTTAAATTTAAACCATTGAGCATAATAAGTTGGTTTCACATCTAACTGTACTTTGTTGACAAACAAAACTAATCGCACTGAATTATCCTCAAATTTTATGATATGTGAGGAAACTGTTAAAATAGCTAGACTTTAGTCGTTGCTTCTTCAATTTAACTGTTCCTTGTTGGTGAGTGCCAACACTGGGGAAAAAAGAGAATGCTATAGAAGCTTTATTAAGTTTTCCTGGACATTTTCATGCACAACTATAGATCCTTTATGAAGTTTTCCTGGACATTGCCATTATTTTTTCTTTTTGTTAAGTTCAGTAGTGTGCAGTATACTTGATTCATGTTGGGAATGCTTCATTAGTAATGAGTTTATCAACGAAAATCTTCATTTGCAGGCCTGTTGTGTCGAGTATATAATTTTGGAGAGTGATAACTTGTCCTCTCTATTTCCAAATGCTTATTTAAGCTTTGGCGGACTAGAGTTAGATCCACCCCATATGTTTGCTCTGTTGAGCACCCTTGCTGTTCTTCCAACTGTTTGGCTCCGAGACCTCAGTGTGCTTAGTTATATTTCTGGTGAGTATTCCTAAAATTTGAAACTAGCTTTTGGATAAAAAGTTATCATTTTAGGTCCAGGTGGCATCAATTAGAATCTTCTTCAACCCAGCTGCTATGAGTTGCACTAATCTATATCATGATATAATCTGGTGCGAATTAAACATAGTAAAATTATTAGAATTCTTGCTTAGAGTGGCATGATTAATCATTTGAGATACTTGTTCATGTCTGAATTCCTTCCATTGCTTAAGCCACGATTTCTGAAACTAATCTATGACAAGCCTATCCAATTGCAAGATGGTCTTATTTTGAGATGTTCTTGTTTCCGTCCTTCTTCTTGCAGCTGGTGGAGTTATTGCATCAATTTTAGTGGTCATCTGCTTATTTTGGGCTGGTCTGGTTGATAATGTTGGCATTCATAGTAAAGGGACAGCATTGAACCTTGGAACTCTTCCTGTTGCTATTGGTCTTTATGGTTATTGTTACTCAGGACATGCTGTCTTCCCAAACATCTATACCTCAATGGCACAACCTAATAAATACCCTGCAGTTCTTTTAGCATGGTAATTTCAGATGATAAACCGTATTATTTTTCTGAAACAATTTGTTTCAATATTTTGAGTTTAAGTATCCCAACTGTAATATCACTTGAATTTGTACAATCAGCTTTACTATTTGTACCTTGATGTATGCTGGAGTTGCTGTTATGGGGTACACAATGTTTGGGGAATCAACAGCCTCTCAGTTTACTCTCAACATGCCTCAAGATTTAGTTGCCTCGAAGATTGCTGTGTGGACCACGGTATGCTCGTTAGTTTCAACAACTTTCTCTATAAATCTCAACTGTTTCTCTTTTTTCAGCAACAGTATTTGTTGGTTGTTCACCCCTACTTTCTTGCATTTTCTTTAACAAGGTTACTGCCACTATTAGAAAAAGAGATGTTGACACCTGGTCAAAACAGCTAAACAGTGAAATCAAACTGCTGTTCATAAAATCTTAAAGGATGCCTTTCAAACTTTCTAGTTTCAACCTCATTGGCTAACAGATTTAAGAGTTACTGTAGTCCAACTGGGTTTCTATTAAATGGATTTCCCTTTTTCAGTTCTAACTTTCACTTCGTGATAGTTTTGAGCAAGTTATGAATCTTTCTCTTAAATAATCAGTACAGATAGTTGCTTACAAACTATTTACTATTTGTTCTCTTGCAGGTAGTTAATCCATTTACCAAATATCCTTTTAAAGAATGATATTCAAGCTATGTGCAAGTATTATTTTCTTTTCCCTTTATGACCACTGTTATGTACTTTTTTATAAGGAATCCTCCAAACAGATGAAACACAGTCCTGTGTTTATTTGTGCTTCAAAAAGTTCAAGAAAAAGTTGTGTTCTTCCTTAATTAGAAACACATATGCATTAACTATATCTCCAGTGGCAATGAGTCTAGAAGAATTGATACCATCAAACAATATGAAGTCTCACCTCTACCGTATCTGCATTAGGACAGCACTGGTTGTCTCTACTTTGCTTGTTGGTCTTGCCATTCCTTTCTTCGGTTAGTTCCTGTTTAATCACCATTAGTATATTTTATCTTTTTTGGCATTTGAAGGCCTACATTTTTCTATTTCCTGCATTATTTAGCTGCAATTGTCAATCTTCAACAAACACTTTATTTCATCTCAGGTCTGGTAATGTCATTGATTGGATCTTTACTCACGATGCTTGTAGTAAGTATCTTTAGCTAATTTTGTGGATTGAAACGGGCATGGGAACAAAACCCCTTGTGCATGCCAGTCTTACAAATAAGGCTGTGCAGGCACTGAGCCCGTGAATCTGTCCTAATTATGCTTCATATTAACAACTAATTTCCATGGCAGACCTTGATACTTCCATGTGCTTGTTTCCTGAGCATCTTGAGGGGTAAAGCAACCCGATTGCAGGTACCTCCATTTTCTTTGTCAGCTCCTCCAATCTGCATTTTTTATTGTAGCGTGCTGATCTGTTGCACATATTCATCCATTCTTGTACGCTTCCATGAAATACTCCAATCCCTTGCAGTTTCAGGAAGGGAAAATGCTAATAGGCAGAACAATTTGTATACTTTAAGAAGAGTTTTAGTTTCATTTTTTTTTTCTTGCTGCAGGCTGCAGTTTGTATTATAATCATTATAATAGGAGTCATATCATCAGCCTTTGGAACCTATTCAGCCCTCTCCAAAATCGTTGAGAGTTTGAGAAGCTGAAATTTCGTGTTTTGTCTCCATCAACAATGAGTTCATCTTGTTATTTTCCAACTTCCAATTTTGAGACCTTTTTTTAATCATATCATCAGTTTACCTTTAATTCATTTTTTATTATGCAATTTTGGTATGTTTTGTTGACATTACTTGAAAGTAAAACAAAATATAAGTCAATATCTGAAAGTGGTTGCCATTTTATTTATAATCAAAATGATTAAGAACTGCCTTGGAAAGAAAATATATCTACTTAGAATGTGTTTGGTATAATAAATTTTATAAATTTTATGGAATTTATTCGTAAATCTAAATTTATTATGTTTAGTTTAAATAAAAATTTTATGGGATTCATTTGCAATTTTAAGTACCAAATTTTAACAAGATTTATTGGTCTAAAAAATTCAAATGTTTTCGATTTATTGCAATTTTAGTCCATTTTTGAAATCTTGGTAAAAATGTCCGATTTAACAAATTAATTGCAATTAGAGCTCAAAGTTGATTTTGGTCAAAATTTGTGTTGACGTTTAAGTGACATTATTGATGCGGGAGCTGCTATCTTATTAACTAAATATTTGCATAAAAAGATCAAAATTTTTTTATTTATAGCATTTTTTTCCCAAATTTATAATTTTGGCATGAATATCTTAATGTTTCTAAATACATTATATTTCATTATTAAATATGTAATATTTAGTAGTTAACTATAATATTTAAATTATCAATTATTTTTATAATTTATAAAAATTTAAAAATATATGTTATACATTTAACACTAAAATATATTAATCTATTGATGAAATTATTTCAAAATAAAATAATATTTACATAATTAATAAATAATATTTAATGTAATTAATAAAATATTTACATAATAAAATTTAATATTTGAATTATTTATTACTTAAATATAAAATTTTAAATAAAAATGTGTATTATTTATTTAATACTAAAATACAACAATATATTAATAAATTATTTAAAAGATAAAATATTTTACATGATTAATAACCATAAATGTTAATAAAACTAAATATATGTACTGATATAGTTATTAATTATGTAAATATTATTTTATTTTAAAATAATTTGGTAATTAGATTAATGTATTTTAGTGTTAAATGTATGATGTATATTTTTAAATTTTTTAAAAATTACAAAAATAATTGATCATTTAAGTATTATTTTTAGCTACTAAATATTACATATTTAATAATAAAATGTAATGTATTTAGAAAAATTAACATATTTGTGCTAAACTTATAAATTTGGGACAAAATTGCTACAAATAAAAAATGTTTGATGTCTTTATGCAAATATTTAGTTGATAATACCACCTAAAATAGAATGAGAGTCATCTGATATGATCATTGCCTCTGTGCCTAACGATCTCGTAGCCAGCATACCATCATCAACCTCACCAACACAGTTCGATACAAAATCTATATCAGAAATGCCCATAACATAAGACAAATGAAGATTGAAAATGATAAAAGGTAAAAAGATATAAGTGAAAGCAAAATAAAGAAGGCAAGTAAAGAAAAAGAAGAAAATAAAGGGACAAGAGGGTGTGTACCTTGAGAAGTAGCCATAGAAATGAGTTTCTAGAAATAAAGAAAAAAAAATGGTAACCATAAAGAACCCAAGAGACTATCAACACAAAGATACGAAATAATTGCCTACCAAACACAGAAGATGGTAAGTCTCTTCCAATTCATTACCCCTCCTCTAATTAATTATTTAAATTTTAAAAGGAGGTAGAGAGTTAACACAAAACAAAGAGACGCAACTATTAAAGACCCATATGACCTATCAGTACCTTTTACCCTCTGAACAGACATCATGATGCGCTAAAAGCTAGATGAACTGGCCACCTATGAAACAAAGAAGAGCCGAATATAAATGATCGGTTTATTTGGGAGGGACCTTGGTATCTGAGCCTAACATTATTACTGACAAGCCCAAAAAGCCCAACATAAAACACTCACAAATCTAAAACATTAAGAACATTGAGGCCATCCATAGGCAAGCCACAGTAAAAGCCCAAGAGAGATCACCATACCAAAAGTACCAAACCCACACCTTCTTCACCAAATAGAACAATCAGTATCGGCGACATCTCGATAAATCATACAAACCAGTGAAGCAAGTAGAGGTAGCCACGCCCAAAAAAACCGCGATAGTATAGTAACATACGTACAGTGCCATGTGTATAGTGCCTTGTATGGGTGCTGTTTTTCCTTATTGGATCCGCATTGACTCTATTTTCTTTTATTACGGCCTTCAAAGGTTCACTTTCTACCTGCGTTCCATGTTTAGCCTAAGTCTCTTCTTTCGCCTTTGTTTCGTCTCTGAGGTCTCGGACTACTATCGTGAGCTCTTGAAGGGTTGTGATGATGGAGTGTGCTTCGAGTAATACCGTCGAGCTAGATTTCTCCAAAAAAAAATTTGTACTAAGATTTTTGAATCTTGGGTAGACCTCCAAACATAGCCTTATTAGGGTGATCAGACAAATGCCAGTGCTCCTTTTTTCTTGCTAAACATTAACAAATAGCAAAAGACATTTAAATCGGGCTCTAAACCCTTATGCTGAAAGACCACCAAATAACTATTCATAATTATCTACCATTTGAGGTTAACTGACTCATAGGAACACCATATTTGAAGAAAGGACACCATAAATGGGTCTAAAGGAAAGTGAAGACCCGATTATAATGAATCTTCATAAACCACCATTTGATTCTTACTGTAGATATAATTACCCCGGCAACCCTTAGGAATTAAAAGAGAATACTCATCCGGAATACAATATTATTTCTTTATCTCTAATAAACGGGCCAGACTCAAACACGATTTAATACCCTCAATGGTTGATGTCTCTTGATCCATACCCCCATCATCATAATCATCAATGTCATCCTTCACCACAGAAACGCGAACGGCTACATATTGGCTAGGATGAGGAGGTAAACTGGGCTCTTGAGAGGTATTGAGAGCATCAAAACAAATAATAGAATAAGAGTCATATGATATGATCACTGCCCCTATGCCCAACGATCTCATAGCCAGCATACCATCATTAACCTCACTGACACAATTCGACACAGAATCTGTATCGAAAATGCCAATAATACAAGAAAAATGAAGATTGAAAATAACGAAGGGAAAAAAGATATAAGGGAAAGAAAAACAAAGAAGGCAATAAAAGTAAAAGAATAAAATAAAGGGATAAGAGGGCGTAAAATTTGAGAAGTAGCCATGGAAATAAGTTACTACAAGCAAAGAAAAAAGAATGGTAACCACCAAGAACCAAAGAGACTATCAGCATAAAGATATGAAATAATTACCCACAAACCACAAAATATGGCAAGTCTCTTCCATTTTATTACCCCTCCCCTAATTAATTATTTGAATTTGAAAAGGCGACAGAGAGTCAATATACATGATGACACATTAAAAGCTAGATGAACCAGCCATATGCAAAACAAGGAAGAGCTAAACATAAATGATCGTCTCATTTGAGGGGGAACCTTGGTATCTAAGCCCAACATAAATACTCGCAAGCACAAAAAGCCTATCACGAAACACTCACAAATGCAAAATATGAAGAACATTAAGGCCATCCATAGGCCGGCCACATTAAAAGCCCAAAAGAGATTATCGCACCAAAATGACCAAAACCACACCTTCTTCACCAAGCAGGACAACCAGTCCCTGTAACATTTCTACAAACTATACAAACCAACGAAGTAAGTAGAGGCAGCCACGCCCAAACAAAAAACCACTATGGTATAATAACATGTGTATGTTGCCACGTGCATGGTGCCATGCATAGGCGATGTTTTTCCTTGCTGGATCCACATTGATGCCATTTTCTTCTAGTATGGCTTCCAGGGTTCACTTTCTGCTTGCGCTCCATGTTCAGCCTGAGTCCCATCTTTCGCCTTTGTCTCGTCTCTGAGGTCCCAGACGATCGCCGTGAGCTATTAAAGGGCTATGATGATGGAGGCTACTTCGAGTAATGCCGTTAGACTGGATTTGTCATGATAAAGAAATTTTTATAATAAGATTTTTGAATCTTGAGCAAGCCTCCAAATATAGCCCTATTAGGGTGACCAGACAAATGTCAGTGCTCTTTTTTCTTGCTAAACATTAACAAATACTGAAAGATGTTCAAATCTGGCTCCAAACTCTCCTGCCGAAAGACCACCAAAAAACTATTCACAATCATCCAACCATTTGGGTTTAACTGACTCATAGAAACACCGTACGTTTGAAGAAAGAACACCATAAATGGGTCCAAAGGAAAGTGAAGACCTGATCACAGTGAATCTTTATAAACCACCATTTCATTCTTATCATAAACCGAATTGCCTCGGTAGTCCTCAGGAATTGAAAGAAAATACTCATTCGGAATACAATATTATTTTTTTATCTCCAACAAATTGGCTAGACTCAAACACAATTTAACACCCTCCACGGTTGATGTCTTTTGATCTACACCCCCATCATTATAATCATCAGTGTCATCATTCACCATAGAACCACTAGCAGCTGCATGTCAGTGAGGGTAAGGAGGTAAACTGGGCTCCTAAGAGGTGTTGGGAGCATTAAAACAAATAATAGAATAAGAGTCATCTGATATGATCATTGCTTCTATGCCCAATAATCTCGTAGAAAGCATATCATCATCAATCTCACCGACACAGGTCGATGCAGAATCTACATCAAAAATTCCCATAACATAAGACAAATGAAGATTGAAAACGACAAAAGGCAAAGCAACAAGGCAAAATGATATAATGGAAAGCAAAATAAAAAAGGCAATAAAAGAAAAAAAAGCAAACAAAGGGACAAGAAGGCACATACCTTGAGAAGTAGCCATGGAAATGAGTTGCTGGAGATAAAAAATAGAATAATAACTATGAAGAACCTAAGAGACTATCAGCACAAAGATACGAAATAATTACCCACAAACCAAAGAAGATGGCACATCTCTTCCAATTTATTACCCCTCCCCTAATAACTTATTTGAATTTCAAAAGGCGGTAGAGAGTCAGCACAAAACGAAGAGATGCAACTGCCAAAGCCTTATGTGACCTATCAGTACACTTTGAACATACATGATGACATGCTAAAAGCTAAATGAACTGACCACCTATGAAATAAGGAAGAGCAGAACATAAATGATCGGCTCACTTGGGGCGAACCTTAGTATCTAAGCCCACCATTAATACTCGTAAGCACAAAAAGCCCAACAAAAAATACTCATAAATCCAAAACATGAAGAACATTAAGGCCATCCATGGCCAGCCATAACAAAAGCCCAAGAGAGATCACCATGCTAAAAGGACCAAAAACACACCTTTTTCACTAAGTAGGACAACTAGTATTGGTGACATCTCGACAAACTAAACAAACCAGCGAAGCAAGCAGAGGCAGCCACACCTAAATAAAAATTATGACAATACAGTAACATGCATACAGTTCCATGTGCATGGTGCCATGTAAGGGCATTATTTTTCCTTGCTGAATCCATATTGATGTCGTATTCTTCTAGTACGGCCTTCACTTTCTCCCCGTGCTCCATGTTCAGCCTGAATCCCTTCTTTCGCCTTTGTTATGTCTCTAAGGTCCTATCACCATGAGCTATTGAAGGGTTGTGATGATGGAGGCTACTTCAAGAAATTCCATCGGGTTGAATTTGTCATGATAAAGAAATTTTTATACCATAATTTTTGAATCTTAGGTAGACCTCTAAATATAGCCCTATTAAAGTGACCATACAAATGCTAGTGCTCCTTTTTATTGTTAAGAATTAACAAATACTGAAAGACATTCAAATTAGGCTCCAAATTCACATGTCAAAAGACCACCAAAAAACTATTTATAATCATCCAACCATTCGGGGTTAACTGACTCCTAGGAATACCGTACGTTTGAAGAAAGGACACACAAATGGGTCCAAGGATAGCGAAGATCCGATTGCAATAAATCTTCATAAACCACCATTTGATTCTCATTATAGACTAAATTCCTCCAGAAACCCTCAGAAATTGAAAGAGAATACACATATGGAATACAATGTTCTTTCTTTATCTCCAACAAACGGGCTAGACTCAAACACAATTTAACACCCTTAATGATTGACGTCTCTTGATCCATACCCACATCATTATAATAATCAGTGTCATCCTTCATAATAAAACCACAAGCGGCTGCATGTCGGCAAGGGCGAGGAGGTAAACTAAGCCCCTAAAAGGTACTGGGAGCATAAGAACAAATAATAGAATAAGAGTCATTTGATATGATCATTGCCTTTGTGCCCAACAATCTCGTAGAAAAGCATACCATCATCAACCTCGTTGACACATTTCAATGCAGAATCTACATAAAAAATGCCCATAACAGAAGATAAATGAAGATTGAAAACGACGAAAGGCAAAGAAACAAGGCAAAAAGATATAATGGAAAGCAAAATAAAGAAGGCAATAAAAGAAAAAGAAGAAAACAAAGGGACAAGAGGGTGTGTACCTTGAGAAGCAGCTATAAATATAAGTTGTTGGAAACAAAGAAAAAAAATGGTAACTACTAAGAACCCAAGAGACTATCAGCATAAAGACACGAAATAATTACCCATAAACCATAAAAGATGGCAAGTCCCTTCCAATTTATTAACCTTCCCCTAACTAATTATTTGAATTTCAAAAGGCAGTAGATAGTTAATATAAAAAGAAGAAACGCAAATGTCAAAGACCTATGTGACCTATCAGTACCCTCTGAATAGATATGATGACGTGCTAAAAGCCAAATGAACCCGCCACTTATGAAATAAGGAAAAGCTGAACATAAATAATCAGCCCACTTTGGGGGAACCTTGGTATCTAGGCCCAACATTAATACTTTTAAGCCTAAAAATCTTAACATAAAGCACTTATAAATCCAAAACATGAAGAATATTGAGGCCATCCATGGGCTGGCCACAATAAAGCCTAAGATAGATCACCACACCAAAACCCAACCTTCTTCACCAAGCAGGACAACCAGTACCAGCAACATCTCGATAAACTGTACAAACCAGCAAAGCAAGCAGAGGTAGCCATGCCCAAACAAAAATTATGATAGTACAGTAACACACGTACGGTGCCACGTGCATAGTTCTATGCATGGGCTTTGTTTTTCTTTATTGGATCCACATTAACGATGTTTTCTTTATTGGGTTTTGGCAAAATTTATCAATCCCACATCATTTTTTTGTTAAGAGGAGGGGAAGCTCTTTGGTTATAAATAGACCCTCCTCCCCCTTTGTTAATCATCCCATAAATTTGGCCTTCTCCAATATTAGGCAATTTGTATTCTTTCTTTCTCTCTTTTGTAATATTTTCTTAATTAGTGAAATCTTATTTTGGTAGTATCCGAGGATGTAGGCATAATTGGCCGAACCTCGTAAAATTTTGGTGTTATCTTTTATGTCTATTTAATAGCTATTGTCGAGTATAGTTATCGTGAACTATTATGCTGTTAAATTACTTATCTTGGTAAAATTTTATCTAAAGAGTGTGGTTTTTAAGTGGGATCATTGTGACCCTACCACTCTTTCTTGGGAATCTACCTTGGGGTGATTTTTTAGTACAATGGTTTTCACTCTATTCATCTGTGTAGTAGTTCATAAGGTGAATTTGTTATCTTTGGTGGAAATTAACCTGAATTCCACAACAATTGGTATCATAGCTCTTGGTTTATTTTAGTATGCTCTGTGGTTACGGCTTAGGCGGATCTTCCACATCAGAAAAAATTTATTTGGGCTAATTGGCATTCCGCATCGATAGCTATTAAATAGAATTTGTAGCAGAAATGGCAGACAACACAAAAATACCCACATCGATGTCAACAGCTTCATCGTCTTCAATTTTGGAAAGAAATACTATGACAAATGCTAGATTTGCGGTGAAGATTTTTTATAGCACCAATCATTTTGGCATGTGGCAAAGTGAGGTTCTAGCTGCCCTCTTTCAGTAGGGTCTAAGCATTACTATTGAAGGAGAGAAACCAAATGATATTGAGGAGAAAGAATGGAAGATGATCAATAGATTGGCATATGGTACTATTGGATCTTGTCTTTCTAGAGAGTAGAAGTATGCATTTTCTAAAGAAAACTTATGCAAGCAAATTGTGGAAGGCACTAGAGGAGAAATTCTTGAAGAAAAGTAGTTAGAACAAGCTTTATATGAAAAAGAGATTGTTCTGCTTTAACTATATTCCAGGTACCACTATGAATGATCATATTACTAGCTTTAATCAGTTGGTAACTAATTTAATGAATATGGGCGTGACTTTTAATGATGAAGATCTGGCTCTAATATTGGTAGGATCACTTCCTGATGAGTTTGAGTATCTTGAAACTACTCTACTTCATAGGAAGGTTGTTGTGTCTCTCAGTGAAGTAACTGCTACCTTGTATAGTTATGAATTACGAAAGAAAGAAAAGCAAGAAAATAGAAGTGTAGAAGTAGAAGCTCTAGTTGTTAGAGGTCATTCATAGAGTCAGAATAAAGGAAGGAGAGGGAGATTGAAGTCAAAGTCCAAACTGAGTAAAGATCAATGTGCCTTTTGTTGAGAAAAGGGCACTGTAAGAAAGATTGTCCCAAGCTAAAGAATAAAGGCAAACCTGAAATTGGAAAGGCTGTCTCAAATGTAGCTGAGTGTGATGATGCAGATTCAGACCTCTCAATTGCTGGTACACCTTCAACTAGCTGTTCTAGTTCATGGTTGCTAGATTCAGCTTGTAGCCACCATATGACCCCCTATCGAGAATGATTCTTTGATTTTAAAGAACTAAAAGGTGAAATTTTCTATACAGCAAATAATGTCCCTCTTGTCACACATGGGATTGGTTCAGTTTGCTTGAGGAATCAATATGGATCAACTAGAACCTTAACAGGTGTTCATTATGTGTCAGATTTGATGAGGAATCTCATCTCTGTAGGAACCTTAGAGTTAAAAGGTTTCGAAGTGAGGGTGAAAGATGGGATAATGAGGATCATCTCTAGTGCACTTGTGATAATGAAGGGAATCTGGAAAAAGAAAAAATATGTTTTACTTTTTAGGTAATATAATTATTGGGGCAACAACAGTGGCAGCTTCTACTTATGATCAGGAGTCAGAAGCAACCATGTTATGGCATATGCATTTAGGGTATGCTGGAGAAAAATCTTTGAAATTGCTGATAGATCAAGGATTATTAAAAGAAGCACGGCTTGCAAATTGGATTTTTTATGAACATTGCATCAAAGGGAAGAAGACAAGGGTGAAATTTAGAATAACAATCCATGATACTGAGGGTATTTTGGATTACGTTCATTCAGATGTATAGGGGCCTTCCAAGACAACTTCATTGGGAGGAAAACACTATTATGTTACCTTTGTTGATGATTTTTACTGGAGAGTTTGGGTGTATATGATGAAGACGAAGGATAAGGTGTTGGAATTTTTCCTTAAATGGGAAAAGATGGTGGAGACTCAAATAGGAAGAAAAGTCAAACATCTCTATACAGATAACGGTGGAGAGTTAAAAAAATGATCCATTTTTGAAAGTTTGTGAAGATAAAGGAATTATCAGACACTTCACCGTCAAAAATACACCATAACAGAATAGGGTGGCAGAGTGTATGAACCGAACATTGCTAGAGAAGGTTCGGTGTATGTTGTCTAATGCTGGGTTGGTCAAAGAATTTTGGGTTGAGGCTTTGGTATATGCTTGTCACTTTGTCAACCGTTTACTATCGATTGCTATTGGTGGTAAAACGCCATTGGAGAAATGGTTTGGAAAACTTGCTACAGATTATGATTCCTTACATATGTTTGGTTCCACAGCATATTACCATGTTAAAGAATCAAAATTAGATCCAAGAGCAAAGAAGGCAATCTTTATGGGGATCACCTCTGACGTGAAAGGCTATCGTCTTTGGTGTTCAGAAACAAAGAAAGTAATTTTAAGCAGGGATGTTACCTTTGATAAATCTACCATGCTGAGAAAGGTGACTTCTGAAAATATGGAGCAGATAGATGGTACTCCTAAATAGGTGGAGTTTGATGCCAATAGAATTGTCCCAGCCAATGAAGAAACTAATAATGACTCTCCTATGGTAGAAGAAGAGTCAAATGAAGAAGAGGTTCAGATCCAAGAACCTCCATAGCCAAATAAAGAAGAGGTTCAAATCCAAAAACCTCCATAGCAACATAAATCAATTGTACTAAGTAAGGGAAAGAGGACCATTAGACTAACTGCTC
>CATIWK010510849.1:0-16696 GCA_949634005.1 Mallotus japonicus
TTATATTTAATTTAATTTCTTATTTTTTGTCATAAAAAAGTGATCATCCACTAAAAAGAAAATATTTAATTTTAGTAATTTTTGGAGAATCCAAGAATCCAAACCCATGGATAGATTAATTATAGAATAATTCATTTTAAATTAATTTTAAATATACTAAAAATTTAAAAATTACCGTGACTAACCAAATTTTATCCTGACAGAATTATAAATTACAAACAGTACAAATTTTACAATAATTAATTTAATACGATTGTGTATATATTATTTAAGCATAAATCTTTTATCAATTAATCTGAACAATTATTAATAAAATTATCAAATTTTTAATTGACAATATTTAATTCTTTACCATTCAATCCTTGGTTCAATAAAAACATAATTTGCTAAATATATATTAAAATGTGAAAATTAAAATATGTAACCTATTAATTAATAAAAAATTACATATTTATTTTTTGAAATTCTTATTTTTTTACAATAAAATAAATAAATGATTATATATATATATATATATATATATATATATATATATTATTTTTTAGTAGCAGTGGACATATACATAAATGTAGCAAAATCCAAAATTATCGGTTTGCTAACATTTATTTTGTCGACTCAAAAGCACGAAAATATGCAAATTTCTGTACAGTCATTTGACACGTGTCAATTCTGTGGAAGTTATGTGTAGGCAACTCAAGCCTATCATGTCACATCGCAGTCGTAGTCCTACTCTCATTTGCTCAAGAGTGCGTGTTCTTCACTTTCCTTACAAATATTATCTTGGTATATTTGCCATATTTGGTCGTACAATCATCATCATATTTTTATTTAAATATTTATTTAGTAAAAAATAAAAGAAGAGATGGAAATTAAAATGGACGATGATCCAATTTTTAATGTTTAATTGATTAAAATTTAATATGAAAATAGAAATAGTGATTCTCATCAAAATGAATGAGTTTTGATTTTTTTTAAAATTAAGTTAAATTAATTATAAATTGGTAAAAAATTTAAATATTAACTTATATTTTTTTAAATCTATAATTAAGTCATATAAATTTAGTAAAAAATATATAAAATATTTGAATAAAAATATTTATTAAAAATAAATAATTTTTTTAAAAATTATAATAATAATTTAATAAATAAATATTGTACAATTGTTTTATAATAGATAATTATAATATTAATTTTTAATATATAAAAATAATTATCATGTTAATTTTTATACATAAAATAATTACAAAAATAATTTTTATAAAAAAATTTAATTGCTAAATGATAATTTTTTCAAGAACACTAATTATTATTAACTCAATAGCTATTGACCATCATTATCGAATCAAATATATCTTTAATACAATTTTAAAATTAGTTAATGTAGTTCAATATTGTTATGAAAATGATCATACTTTACTAAAAAATTAAATTATGTAAAAAAAATTATCTTTACTAAAAAATTAAATTATGTAAAAAAAATTTATCTAATAACAAGATAAATAATTTTTTCATTTAAACTATCGGTATACAGAATTTACTGTAGTCTAAATAATTGGATTCAATTTAGATACAACCATAATTAAGAATGTTAAAAATTGTATTATAATTAACTTAATACGATTACATGTATTATAATTTAAATTTATAATATTTTTTATAAACCGATTTTAACAGTTTGTGAAATAAATAACTTTTTAAAAGCAAATAGAATGTTCTCTGATAAAAAAAATAAAAATAAAAACCAACAACTCTTATACCGCGCCTACACACGTAGGACTGTGGGAGGGAGTTATTGTAAGACCATGTTCGGTGGAGATTAAATTAAAGAAGAATCTAGTTTTCTAACTTCACGCATGCATAACGCGCTTAATACGCGTCTGAATACTTTAATGACGATTGTCATAACTGTCGAGTGAATGCTGGAGCTCGCTAATGTAGTCAAATGTCCCAGTCAAGAAATGCCAACTAAGCATTTTTTTTAACTACGTTTAACTTTTTTGGTAATTGTTAAAAAATATTTGCAGTTAAAATATAAATTACAGTTGAATTTTTATAAAATAATACTTTTGAAATGAAAAATATTTAAAAGAGTTTTTTTGTTTACTAAAAAATTAATATTTATTATTTTAATTTTATATTTTTAATTATTTATTATATTACTTACAAAATAAAAAACTAAATGTTATTAAAATTTAATGTACATAAAATTAATATTAATATATAATTACATAAAATTTTTAATATATAATAAAATATAATTTAAGATGTTTTATATATATATATAAAAAATAATATCTTAGACTTTTATTTTTTAACTAATTCACTGTAATTCATTTGATTTTTAACTTTTATGTTTTGTATTTTTTGTGCCCATATACATATAAACTTTTTAAAAATTAGATTTATCAAAATGATAGTTATTAATTATTCTTTTTAAATTCTTTATGCCTTAAAGAATTTTTTAAAAAATATGTTTTGTACCATTTAGTGAGATTATTTTCGTAATACACAACCTTTAGTTGTGATAAAAAAATTTGGTTATTTAATCAAGATTATTAATTTTCATCAAACTCTATTATATATATATAGTTCTCATTATAGAGATTTAGAATGAAGCGTGTAAGTTATATCAATTATTATAAAATAGTTATATTTTATGGAGAATTATTTCTATATATTCCTAGTTACTTGTATGCTTTGTTAAAAAAAATTAAAACATTAGAAAAAATTAAAATTTTCTTTAAAATAAAAACCAAATAAATCATACTGTAAAATACGAATACATGATTACTATAAATATGAAACATCAATTAATGTACATGATGATCACTTTTTGATACATAATTATCAGGTATAATACATTTATGGCCGTCTATACTTATCATTTCTTGTTAGTTTGATGGTTTTATTTATAATTTTATCATTTTAACACTTGAATTCGTCTAAAATGTAATTTTTAAACCCCTATTAGTACACATGACATATAATAACAAATCAACATGTGTTATATGACATGAGTTTAACTGATCAAAATGACAAAGTAAAAATGTTAAAGTAACAAAAAGTGACAAGTACAAAAGGTGACAAACATATTATTTTATCAAATTAGTACAGTTTTTATAAATTTAAATTTTAAAATGATAAAATTGTAAATTAAAATATCAAACTCACCAATTATATCAAACTCACCAAACTCACCAATTATATTAAATACATGGTTGTAAATGCATCATGTCTAATTATTAAATAAAATCATAATGAATAATGCTCTTTATTTACTTGTAAACAAAAAAAAAGTGTAGACAATGATGGTGATGTTGGGTTCTGAAAAAATTATTCAATTTATTATACACAAAGTCATCATAAGCAATTTTAGATTTAATCATTTAAGAATTTAATATACCAAATGTCTATCTCAAAATAAGGACACTTGTTCACAAGATACACTTTATAGAACTAAAAAAAAAAAAGAATTTGACATACAAGTGATATTAAAAAATATGTTATTTTTTATTTTAATATTATGTTTCGTCATTAATGAATTATTTTTTTCAGATCACATCCCAAATAACGACACTTGATTTCATGAAATACATTAACGAATTATTATAAGATATAATGATATTTTATCAAATTAAAATTATTTTAATGTTATAATTACTTTTACATATAAAGACCATTAATTGAGCTATTAAAAATTAAAAGTACCATTGAATTAAATTTTTCTAACATATGACAATATATAAAAATTTTAATTAATATATTCTATTGAAAATTAATATGATATATTAACTAAAATTTTCATATAAATATATATTGGAAAGATGTATTTTGAAAAATAAAAGTTCATATTTTATTGTCAAACTTTATAACTAGTAATTATTTTATTGGTAATTTTAATTGAAAAATCAAATTATCAAGTAGTAGTTTTATAATTTATTTTCTAGAAATACAAAGATATAATTATTAAAGTCTTGTTAGATAGATTTTTATAATCGTGTATTTATTTATCAATTAATTGATAAATTTCACACAAAAATTCACTTTTTTAATAGAAATATAATATTATTTTTTTAAAAAAATAGTAAAGTTATTGTTTAAAACTCAGAAGTAAAATATAAAAAAAAAAAAAGTCCCACCAAAAAACAAAGGACGGGCGTTCGAAAAAAAAAAAAGGGACGGTTGGTCGAGCTAAGTTAATGGGAAGTTGCATGAAATGAAACATCACAGAGCAATTGTGCACGCACGTCTTTGGTAAAATTAACGTAAGTAGAACCCAGAAATGGCTGATATGTTAGCAAGTTTTAAATAATTTAAAAAAAAAATTATCCTGATAACAGTTTTTTTTTAATATATTAGAGGGTAAATATATCGAAATTTATGAGTTATAAAGTGAGAATAATTATTTTTCTTTTAAAAAAAAAGTGAGAATAATTATTTTCATAAATCATTTATTATAAAAATAATAAATTTTATACAATATTGATAAATAAAAAATTTGAATTCAGTATTTTTCATATCAAATACAAAATATTGTATCATCTTAAACTGTCAAATTAACAAAATAGGAAATATTTGGTGTATGCCCCGTATTTGGGATACTAAACTTAACTTTCGAGGGAAAAAATCAAATAAATTTCCAATATTATTAAATATTTAATATTTTTTTGATATTTTACAAATCACATAATATATTGGAAGCATGTAAAAAATACGATTTTTCAAGATGAGAAAGTGAAAACAGTAAAAATTCATAAATTTTATATAATTTTACTTTATGATATACGGACAATTTAATTATTATGCTTTTTTTTTTCATTTTTTCATATTCATACAATTTAAATTACTTTAATTTAGAAAATAAATATTTTAATTAAAAATAACTTTCTTATATCTGTCTTCTCGTTTTTCGTATCTATACTACCTAAATTCTATTTAAAAACAAAAATAAAAATATTTCAAATATCATCAATTGATACAAATCATTTTAGAATCTAACTAAACTTTGAGTAATTTAAGGCATTTTAATATAAGGATTTTTTTTTTTTTTTAATATAAGGATTCCATACTTACCTTTTATTACCAAAATTAAAATAAATCATTTTAGGATCTAATTTAAATTAGATTTTACTCTTTCTCTCAAAAAAAAAAATAGATTTTAATTTTTTTTAATTTTTTAATTTACTCTTTTTATATCCACACATAATTGATTTCTTTTTTTTTTTTTTTTTTTTGGGTGCTAATTCAAATTCTTCAATTTCTATTTCTCTTTGTCTCTAGAGAGTCCATCCACCGAATCACTTAAGAATTCGTCAACCCAAAATCAAGAAAAGCCGGAGACACAACAAAGAAAACAATTTAATCTGCGATAAACTCGCTTGTGACTACACAAACGACCCTATTTTATTTTCTTGTTCTTGCTTTTCTTTATCTGCTGCTCTCAGTCTGTGGCTGAGCAGCCCGCCTGATTCTCCTCCTCCTCCTCCGCCACCGCCGCCACCACCAACAGTCACCGTTGATGCTTAGTCAAGAATCTTGAAAAGAAATAATCAACTGGGTTGCTTTTGATCTTGATTTTCTTGAACTGGATTGTTTTTATTTTGTTGGTTAAATGCTCATAAATCCAGCAAAATTAATCAAGATCAAAAGAAAACCAAGATGTGCATCGAACCCACCATTTCTTGACACCATGATTTTTGAAATCGACAACACTAGCACCACCGTGGCAACCACCGGAATTACTAGCACCACCGTAACTACAACAAAGAAAAAATCTTTCCTTCCTCGTCAATTTTTCATTCATCCACCTTCAGCATTCCCAATACCATCACCATCTTCATCTTCATCATCTGTTTCTTTAAATAAACGCCGTCCATTTCTTCAAAAACGCAGCCATTCCTCCTCCACTAACTCCTCCGGCTCCAGCGGTCGTTTCGCCGAACTAGCAGGTGGAACAGCAGCTGAATGTGCAGCTATATGTTGCTGTTGTCCATGCGGGTTAGCCAACCTTCTTTATTTAACCATTTATAAAGTACCAGCGGGTCTCTGCCGCAAGGCGTTGAGGAGGAAAAGGAGAAAGCAGTTGATAAAGGAAGGGTTATTGCCGGGGAGAACAAAGCGGTGCCTATGTGGGTGTGATGATCAGTCAGAAATACACATACACCCTGCGGCGGGGATTCTTGAATCCACGGCGGAAATGGTGAAATTCCACCACAACGAAGGGGAGGAGGAGGAGACAGATGAAGATGACGACGAAGAAGAGGACCCAATGGTTAAATTAGAGAAAGAGATGTGGGAAACTTTCCGTAGTACTGGTTTTTGGAGGAGTCCTTCTCAGAGAGAAACACCAACGTTTGTGATTAAAGAATCATCAAATATGGCTAAGATTAAACCATTATGAAATGTGTGTTTCTTGATTGCTCAAACTGGTAAATATTTCATTTTAATTTCATAATAGTTTGATTTTTCTTCGTTTCTTGTTCTTGTTTGATGATGGTTTGATTGAATTGGATTGGAGGATTTATGCTCTGTAAAAAGATTTTTCAAAAGAAAAGGGTGGGGGTGTTGTGTGAAAAAACTGAAAAAAAGAATGGTTAATTGTTTCTATTGGCGTTTTATTTTTCTTGAATTAATCTTTGTCTATTACGGTGCTAAGGAGAATGATTCAGGCTAGTCCAGTCCATCCAGGGGGTTGAAGATGTGTTAATTTAATTTTAAACAGTTGGTTTTAATTTTGATTTAGTGCATTCTATCATTACTTTAATTTTTATAAAATAAAATATATTTTTTTAATAATTATCATTGAATAATAAAATACATACTCTTATCTGAAAGTAATAAAATTAAAGTAAAATAAAAATAATTAAAAAATAAAGTTACCATAAAATTTTCTTATTCTATTAGAGTGTGTTTGAATGCAAGTATTTGATTTGAAATCTATTAAATTTTAAATATAAAGATTTTAAATAACATATAATTACATGTCATTTCAAATCGAAACATCTTTATAGATAAAAATTTATGTAGTTACTAAACAAAAGATTTAATTGAAATCTAAATTCATCTCAAATTCCTTACATCTAAACATAGCATTTGAAAAGCTTTTAAATTAATTATTTTGAACTAAATTACTTACAATTTAAACACTTATTAATTAATTTAAATGTCAAAATAGTTTAATTTAGATACTTTAAATAATGTTTAAAAATATTAATGTTAAAAGATTTAATCTCATATCAGTATTATTCATTAGATTAAGTGATCTTATATACCAATTGAATATTTTTACTTAACAATTTGAATTTAAAATGGACAAAGATCTAATAAAAGGCATTTATTTTCCCATCAGATATTTGATTTATATTCATTTTTAATTTACACTATTCTTTTCAAAAAAAATTATTCTTATTAAAAATAACTAATAACAAATAACTTAATTTAAATTAAATGTATGTAATTATTTTTTTATAGTTCATAATTAAACAAATATTATTTTAAATTATGATTAATAATTAAATAATTATAATATCTATACCTATAATTATTTTTTAAAAAATTATATAATAATATTTATATTTTAAAATTTATTTTTAAATAATTTATATTAGTTTAAAAAATAATATATAAATTAAAAATAATAATTTATAATTTATTACTATACATTATTTTTATATAATTTATATACTTAAAAATATTATAAAAAATATATGAAATTATATTTGTAAATAAATTATACACTTAATGGTTATTTAACATAATAATAGCAACAACTAACAAAATTTTACTAAATAATTTATATTCATCAATTAATAATTATCAGATATCAGTTATCTGCTATCTGTAAGCGTTATAAATTATCAGTTACTATAAACATCTGAACCAAATAGATCCTAAGTGAGCATATTAAGTGGATGACAAAGATTAATTGGTATTTTTCGATCAATTTTTTTTCAAATTTCTAACAATTAACAAGTTATCAGATCTAACATGTGTGTGGTCGAGCCGTCGGTTTCATCATTTAGATTAAATGGGCGACAACAGTTTCATAAAATAGATTAGTGCGCGACAAAGGTTAATTGGTATTTTTTTTTTGGCCCATTTTCTTCAAATTTCTAACAATTAACAAGTTTTATTCTTAGCAAATTTTTGACAAAAAAAAAGTTCTTACCAAATTAAGATATTTTAATAGTGAGTTGAGAAATAGATTAAAAAATATCAAATTTTACTAAGATTTGTTGATTAAAGTGGTAATGAGTTTGCATTTTTTTTAAATAAAGTTTTGAGTTTGTATTTTATATACAAATAAAATACACACGGTTAAATTTTTATTTTTTTATAGGTTCAGATTTGAATTTTAAAATAATCAGAGCCTTATAGTTGCAGACAAAATAAATTAAAAAGAAAATGACAAAATCTATCTTCAAAATTTGAAATTAGCTCTATGGATTGGGTATAATCCAACACTCACATTTTCTGAAGGGAAGTTTTGAGAGCACTCGAAAGCTTTGTGGTTTAGGCATGTATATGTTATGTCAACTTATCTATCCACTTGGTCAAGAAGTTCTATCAGAAATTGAAATTTTTGTAGCTGCCGCAGCAGCATTGGGACCCTATGCTGGCAATGAACATTGTTTCCCTATAATTTTTTTTTTTCGCTCCATGTCAAGATGATGACCCTACACACCCATCGAACATCTTTATGTTCAGATAGGGAACAATAAATTCAGAGCATCTTATGAAAATTTCAATTATCAATCGTGGGATTGCTTTTACTTTTCTAATTTTTTTTTTTTTTTTTTTGATATTGTGGCTTTGTTATGACCCGATGTATCATGATCTCTTAATTGTTAGTATTAGAGGGGAAATAGACTTACTATCTAGTATCTAGTATCTACCTAAGGTGGGATACCACTTCAGCGGATCCCATCATCTCTTGATGTGATGTCTAAAAAAATCCTTAGTTTGTACTGTGGGCATTTAAAGTCTCATAGCCTCAATTTAAACCAATTGGTCTAAGTCTCATCAGTCTTTTACTTTACTAAATACCACATTGCTTATATACAATAGCTATTTAGATGTTTAATCCAAAATATATCTATAATCAATATTTATTGGTTTAAATGGTAAAAATTTAAATTTTAAAATCTCCATTAGAATTTTACATTTTGAGAAAAATAAGGTGCTGAAAAAGTTTTATTCCTTTCTAGGTTCATTTGATCTAACTTTGGAATAGTCGGAATTCATGTGACTAGATACCTAAAATAAAAATAAATGAGCAAATTCTCATTAGTTATTTGGTATTTATATTTCATGAACTAATTTAACCAAAATGAAAATGATGATAGTAAATTAAAACACAACTCAATTAAACAAATTTTGATTCTAAATTAATTGAGATGGGCTATATGAATTTTTTTCTCATTTCACATGATTACGGACTATATTTTTCAAAAGAAGTAAATAATAAATTAACAAATTTTATATCTAGAGTGGTATTGAAATCATCTTTAAAATATAACGTTGAATGTTTAAATCTGAATCAAAACCAAACTTACAAACAATTTAATTCTTTGATTAGGAGATTCCCACATTCACACAAGAAAGTGTGAAAGGTAAATTCCATTACTTGAAAGTGTTGGGGGTGATTTTTATTTTTTACCCTTTTACTATAGCATCATATACATTATTAAAGCTTTTTCATATGAATGATATTTTTTTTTTTTGAATGATATTTTTTTCATATGAATGATATTGTATGGTAGACAAATGTGGCAGAAGCATAATGCAAGCATTATCTGTACTTAGGCATAGACTTTAGGTTAGGGTAGTACCCTTTGGCATTAAGATGTCACTATCCTAACCTCCAAAAATTGGTAACCCCAGGTGCTTGAGATCTCAATTGCAACCTGTGCTGTAGTGGGCATTGAGTGTTGGGCGTGTAAACTGTCCTTTTTGTTGTTGTTGTTGTGGCTTGTGGGTTTGGGACCCCTTCTACTTGTCCTCGTATAGGACAACAATTGGGTTACCCTTCCTTTTGCACCACAATCATCCTTCACATAGGGCTGTGCATTGGGAGGTTCAAATTTATTTATTTTTTTTTAAATTTCAAACCGATCCGAACCAAAGTTATTTCGGTCGATATCCGTCGGTTTTTAGGTTAACTGAATAATATTAAATAAAATAAAAGAAATAAAAAAGCAAAGCTATTGCAATAGCCAAAACGGCTAAAGCGCGCCCCTTCTATTTGGAGACCTAGGCTTGACCCTCAGCAATGCATTTTATGAGGTTTTATCAGTTTTTGTCAAATGAAAAGCAAAAAAACAAATTGTGGTGGCTGAGAATCAAACCTCTGACATTTAAATATAAATTTATCGCCTCTACCACTTTACTAAACCAATTATATTGCTATGTTTTAGGTTAAAAATATATATATAATATAATAAAATTCGGTTTTCAGTCGGGTTCGGATTCCGCCCGAAATTTACAAAAATCCTAAAATCAAAACCGAACCGATTCGGTTCGGTTCGGTTTCGGACCGGATTTTCGGGTTGGTTCGGTTTTGCACACAATAAATTAGCTTATGGGCAGTTCAATCTAATCTTATTTTGCCCCTCCTCCTCATTCTCCTCAAATTATAATTAATTTGTCCTGTGTATGAATAGATTGATCTTCTTAGCTAATGGTATAGATTCACCAATGCAGGTTAACTTAACAAATGATCTAATAGATTTTTGAATGGCAATTTCTTTACGCAAGTTGCACAAAAACAATAAGAACACAAAAAAGATTAGACCCATACATTGATTAAAATCGATAAAATTAATAGATTTGATATTACACTTAAATTTAGTTATTAATGCATTAAACATCAAAAAAATAAAGAAATTTTGGTGATTTTTGGCCAAAATTTGACAAAAACCACCCTTGAAAACGAACAGAATAAGATGAACGAATAGAAGAGCTGCAAAGAATAGAGCATTTTGTAGCTAGTTGATCCTATGCAGGGTTTGACATTAAAATTATAAATTCAATTACTAGTTTTCCTCTCCCTGTTAATTAAAACTAAAATACTGACAAAAAATAATAAAAAAAGTATAAATAATTATCTAGTAAGGCAAATTATATTAATATCATTTGAAATGATAACCTTACATGGGTAAAAATGAAATTTCAAACTGGGTACATTACATTTGTAGTCATCTATTTGTATAATTTTGTCATTTTGCCCCATATATTTTCAATGTTTTCAAAGTAACACCTCAATTTGTCTATAATCTTTTATATAAATATTTGTTTACACTATTAGCAAGATACATAGGTTGACACGCCAACATACATATAGTGACAACGTGGTAAATTCATACAAATATATGGAGTAAGATGACATATTCATGCAAATTCATACAAATACATCAGATGTTTATATATAGGCTATCAATAAGTTGAGTTAATTTGGCAAAATTAGAAGTACGGAGGACGGAATGATAAATCTATACAAGTACAAGTGGTTGCAGGTGTATTATACCTTTTAAACGGCTTATAGGATTTTAGCCTCTAATTAAAAATGATTCAAACTACATAGTAGTTATTTGTACTTCTTTATGATTTTATTTTAAAATGAAATTACTTATTTCATTAAGAAAATATTTATTTTAATTAAATTTAACAAAATATCTTAAAATATAACAAAATATAGATGATTGTTTTTTCTGTAAGATATAGAATATAGAATCACTCATAAAGAATAACATATTTTAGCCAGAAACATCTCACAATCCATTGTTTATATTTCTCATGTTTTTTATACTTACATTGTTACGATTGATTAACACATTTAGTCCAAGTCTAAACTTAAAATTTATAAAAAAAAGGATAGACTATAGTATAATAGATAATTCTCAGCTATATAAATAAGCACTATTAAAATAAAAAATCATTGCGGGTACTCAACTACTACATATGAAAATATAAAAATATCTTATCAAATTTTCAAAAATTTAAGATAAAATGAAGTAAATGTATTTTGGTGTCATGTCATCTATTTCAGAAAAAAAAATTGAATTTAATTTAAACAGACTAAAATAAAAAAATAGTGATATAATTTCAATCTAAAAAAAATAAAAAGTACATATTATATTTGAATAACAAATTTAAAATATAGGATTTTTATTGGCAATTAAGCCTTCTTATAAAAACACTAGTAAAAATGCATGCCAAAATCAACAATTTAGTTATATCTAATTAACTAAAGGATAGGTGGAAAAACAAATTTGGTAGATTAAAAAGAGCAAATGATCAAAGCAAAAAGTTGTTCTAAATAAGATTCCAAATGTATAAATTAAGCTAGTGGACCAATAGTGTATGATATAAAGTAAGGTCCACCATTTATATCAAAAAGTTAAAAAAAAAAAATCTATCAACTTCCTTAAACTTAAAATCATTAAAAATGTGAAAAAAATGAGGAAAAAATCAAAAAAAAAAAAAAAAAAAAAGGAGAAATGCACTTATATGAAAATCATTTGTGGCCCATTAAGGTACCTTTATTGCTTTCATAGAAGAATCCTCATCTTCAACTTTCATTATCATTTTCTTCACCTCCCTTTCTGTTTGGAGATTTTTTTGTGCTACACATTGGCATATGCATCAACTTTTGACTTTAGGGTTGATGTGAATGAAGCTTTCAATGCAAAACACAAAAAGAAAATTTCACCAAAGCAAAAGTATTAAAAATATATGGATAAATTTTTTCTTCTGATTAGATAAGAGATAATTTTTCATATCTATTTAAATTAATTGATATATGTGTGAAATATTAATTTATAGTGTCAAATTGTATTATAAATGTTTATATTTTATTTTATCTGATAATATAACTTCTTTCAAGACATCAATAGATTAAATATAACTTCTTTCAAGACATCAATAGATTAAAAATTCAATCATTACTTTTTTCTTTCTCAATTTCAAAAAATTTTATATTTTATTGATAAGTTATTAATGTTGTATATGAATGAACAATTAAAGTGGATAGTATGGTGTAAAAAAAAAAAGTGGATAGTATAAAGTTTACTTCTATTTTACCAGAAATATATTTTTATAAAAAAAAATTATTAAAAGGAGAATTAATAGAATGATGAAGGCTATTATATGGGTTTAGACCCATAAACTCAAGAGGTCCATCCTACTTCCATGAGCCCAAGAAATCCATCCAGAACAAGCAATGACAAGAGAAGACAAGGCTGGGTTTGTGCTTGGGCAATTCTTATACATTGACTCTTGTCCATATTGCATTATGAACTCTTTATGCAATTCATATTGCAATATGAATAATATGAACCCCTTGTATAATTTATATTGTAATATGAACCAAGATCCATAACACGTGTGACAAGTATAAAAAACGCATGCTTATTTTTTAAATTATTAAATTAACGACGTGAGATTTTCTCTTTTTGTTACTGTTTCTTTTATTTTCTTTGTGCTTTGTTCTTTTTCGTTTATTAGAAACATAGATTTGAATAACAATGAATCTAAGTATTGCCAATGATTAACCTACATGACTTAACAAATGAACCTATAGTAATTGACTAATTAACCTGTGGAGTTAAAAATGATGAAATAGAAACATAGAAACCTGAGTATTAAAACTTATGAACCTATGGGAAAACAAATAGAAACATAATTAAAAAATTATGCACACAAAAACATAATTAACCTCCAGGTTACAAAAAATGAACTTGTATGTTTAAAGTAATGAACCTATTGTTTACAACCAAACCAATGAACTAATGAATTTAATAAACAATATATATATTTTTTTGAAACCAATAAACAATATATTAAATTATCATGAACTTATAAGTTTCAATTAATAAACCAATGTGTAAAAACTAATTAATCAGTACTTTGTAATCAAAGAAACAAATAAATACAAAAAACTAAAAAAACATAAAAAAACAAAATGAACCTATATGAACCTCAACTCTATAACAAATGAACCTCTGAGTTTCAACTAATGAACCTACATGCACATTCTAATGGACCTGTACTGAAAAACCAAACAAACAAAAACAAAATGAACCTATATGAACCTCTATTTTATAACAAATAAATCTCTAAGTTTAAACTAATGAACCTATATACACAAACTAATGAACCAATAATATGTACCTTTTAAAAATTCATGAATTTTATATAAAATTATGATGAATTCCCAATCTATAACAAATGAACTTTTACATTACAACTAATAAACCTATATGCACAAACTAATAAACTTGTAGTTATAACTAACACAAACAAACAAACACACACAAAACTGAGAAAAAAAGCACATATTTTTTTAGTTCACACGTGTGATGGACCCTTGGTCCATATTGCAATATGGACAATAATCCATAATATAATTTGCCGTGCTTATAGATTAGCGATTTGGAATTTTTTGGAAAAATTACACCATGCACCAACTTTAACCTAATTATTTTCAAATATATGGTTTTTTTTTTCAATTGTACTTTTTCCATGCTTCAATAACTCCATTTTTTTACTTTACGTTTTTTTTTTTTTGAATTTGTGTTAAAATATACTCCATTCTCATTGCAAGGGAAAGAAGACAGTTACACTCGATTCAACTATACACCATTCTCATTAATTTTCTTCTTCTTGTCCTAATTTTGTTTTTGGATTTGTGTTTTTTAGTGCTATGGTTGTTGATAGATTTTTGTCAATTCATGAGTTCTTTTTAATTTGATGAGTGATTCTTGAATTTGGATTTGTGTTTCTTCCTCTTCTTTTTTTCTCATTTTGTTTTTGAACTTGTTTTTTGAGGGTATGGTATTGATAGATTTTTTTTTTTTTCATTTTGTTTTTGGATTTGTGTTTCTGGTCTATAGGTATTGATAAATATTTGCCAATTCATGGTTGTCGTTGATTTGATGAGTGTGTATTATGATTTTTCTATTATTTTTTATTGTTTTTGTGGCTATTTTTATTTGATTGTTTCATTTGTTTTCGTAGTTATTTTTATTTGGTTGTTTCGATTATTTTAGTTGTTTAAAACAATCACAATATTTTAGAAATAATTATTATCAAATACCATGTTTTAAAAAAAATAAAAAAGTTAACCGTATTTTAAATTTTTTTGTTTTTATTATTTATGAAAATCCATTTTTTATTTCTTAAGCTAGATAAGCTCTTGTGATATGAGACCTTTAAATCGGGCTCTTGACCCATTTTAGCAGTACAATTACCAACTAATTGTGTCAAACTCATCGTTTAAACCAATAAAAAAATTTGCAATAAATCATGTTCAAACAACAACATAAATAAGCCTTTATCAACGCTGCTCTTATGGCATCACCTCAAGATTCGAGTTTAAATACTTTCATTCTCAGTCTGTAATAATAAAAAAAAAATAAGCCTTTTGTGTATTCATTTCAAAAATTTGTCAATGTCTCTCATAAATTTCTCAAATATAATTTCTATGAGAGAATTTAAAAAAAATAAAAATAAAAATCATACGTCTAAAAGATACTCTCTATCACTCCCTCTATTTTTTATTCTAATTTTTAGAAAAAAAAATAAAGTAAAAGAAGCATTTTTGATGTTAACTGTGCATAAAGTTTAGCATTGAGCTTTGAGTAATTTCCTAGCTGCTGCAAATGTATTTATCACAAAAATGATAATATACCTGTATCCCACCAACGACACAGGCGACCTGCTACAAACTAACAAACCAGAAATTAGAAGCATATGTGCCTGATACTTGATTCACATCAATCATATATAAAAATATAAAATTTTTGTCTTTCTTCCTTTAAATACGAAATCAGAAAGTATAAAATTATTTATTGATCAAATACTGTTTAATCTAAGAAATATTATTGGAATAACAACATTGCTAGTCCTATAAGTTATATCGATTTTACAATTAAATCCTACAAATTTTTTTTTTTTATAATCAAGTTCTATAAGTTTTAAAAAGGTTTTTCGTTAATCCTATCCGTCAATCAAAGCAATTTTCGGTTAGTCAACCCTTAAAATCAATTTGTTTTTTTACATTTCAGTCCTAAATCTATTAAAAAATGTCATTTTTAATATTTTACAAAAATAATATTTTTATTTTTATTTTTTACTTCTTTTATTATTTAACCTTCATAAGAACTATATAAATTCACTAAAATAATTTTTTTTAAAAATAAAAATAATATTTTTCTTAAACTATTAGTTATATTGGCAATGATAAATAAAAATAATTAAATATTCTTAGTCATTTTAAAATATATAATTTCAATTAATATATCACAAATGAATAAATATTTTTTATAAGGACAAGCTCATTTAGTTTTATCAATATTATGATTTGTGTTAAATTTCAAAAAGCTCATCTATTTTATCTTAACTTAATTTTATTTTATATAAAAAATAAAATTATTAATTAAATATATTATTCTTCAACTATTTTCTGTAAAATAGCTTAATTTAAAGAAATATTTATAAAATATAACATTGATAAAACTAATTGAGTTTATCTAAGTATAAAAAAAATTATTAATTGAAATTTATATTTAAATTAGGCTATTTTATAAATTTATAAAATAAAATAAAATTATAAATTTATATTTAAATATAAATTTTAATTAATATATTTTTTATATAAAATAAAATTAAGTTAAAATAAAATAGATGAGCTTTTGAA
>CATIWK010510887.1:0-27342 GCA_949634005.1 Mallotus japonicus
CAACAACAACAACAATAATAATAATAATAATAATAATAATAATAATAATAATAATAATAATAACAATAATAACAATAATGGTAATAATAATAAAATAATAATAATAATAATAATAATAATAATAATAATAATAATAATAATAATAATAATGATGATGATGATAATAATGATAATAATAATAATAATAATAATAATAATAATAATAATAATAATAATAATAATAATAATAATAATAATAAAGTAGAATGGCAATAGTAGTAATAATAATAAAATAATAATATTAATAACCATACAAATTTGGGTTATTACAATTTCGGTAAATAATGATTAAAATATGATGATTTAGGATTTTGCTTAGTTGTCATGTAGATTTAGGGTATTTACTTAGTAATTTGTTAGGTTTGGATAATTTATATAGAATTAGGATTTGTTTAAATTTTAAGTTTTAATTTAGATTTATTTCATGAAAGATTCTAGATGCTATTGATGTGTATTTCCATATTTCACTATTAAAAGTAGGCAAAATAAGGATGGATATTAGCGATGAATTATTTTTGTTGCAAATTAACAACGGATTAGTGACAGGCACTAAAATAAATTAATTAACAAATTACTAATAAATAAAATAATTAACAAGCAATCCTAATTCTATTCACTTAGATATAATTCAATTTCAATTAAAAACCCTAATTTTAATATCTAAGGCATTGATTTTAATTGAATTACCCAATTGAAACTCTAATTTTACTAATAATTTAAATAAAATACACAATACACACACAAGATTCCACTATTCCCACTATTGGGGCTATTACAATGATCTAATAATAAAAATACAATTAAAATATTATCCCATAAAAAATTATACAAAAAATAAATACATATAGAATAAAAAAAACTACCTAAAAATCTAATAGGATCTTTGATTCATGGCTTTCATCTTGGATTCTCCATGGATTTTCCTTGGTTCAATCACGTGTTCATCGACCATCACAGAAACATGAAACACAAAGAATTAAAAGAAAAAAGTTAGAATGAATTAAAAATAACAAATAAAGAAAATTAAATAACAATAAAAAATAAAAGAGAAAGAAGATGTAAATGAGAATAGGATGAAGTATTGATTTTCCTCAAAAGGTGATCATCATTGATAGAAAAAGTCTATGGTTTTTGTTGCCTATGATTTTTAGTTTACTTGGATCTGATTCACCGCAAATAAATGAAAAATCTAAAAAACAATGTAAAAGAAGCATAAAAGCATACATAGTGTTTTGGCTCACGGTTAAAATAAAAAAGAAGTAGAGAGAGAAAAAAAAGTTAGGAGCCTTACGGCTAAAATCCAAGAAGTCTCCCCATGAAAAGAAAATCACGTACTTATAAAAAACAACCCCTATAACCCTAAGTCGGGTACAGGATAATAATAATAATAGTAAAAAGTTATTTTTTATTAATTATCTAATAAAATAGTGTGATAAACACCATTTATTAAAATTTGATTAGATAATAAATAAATATAATAAAAAATGATACCCTATTCCCGATCAGAAAATTCGTATTTCTGATTGGACATCTATATTTATGTTTGGAAATATGGGTTTCCGACGGAAACAAAATGTTTTTGGTTGGCCACTTCGCAATTTATTTGGCCATTTGTGGCCATATTTGGCCACTTTCACCATTTGAAATTCATTGGCCGACTTCGGCCCATTCTATTATTTTTTTATTTTCTTTTTTAATTATCTTTTCTTATTTTTTTATTTTCTTTTTTGATTTTTGATTTTTTTGAAAATTTATTTTTGTATTATTTTTTTTAAAATTTATTACTTTTTAAAATAAAATAAATAAAATTTAAAAGAGGTCCTAAAAAAATTGCAATTTAGTCTAAAACTAATAAATATGATTTCACAGTCAATTTTTATTATTAGGTCATCTATCGCATCCACACTCAAATCATCCAAAAATTGGGTGCTTACAATTCTGCTTCTTGCTGTTGAGCAGGTGGTGGGTCTTGTTCACCATTGCCCCCATCTGTAACTCTATTTTCAACTCCGTTCATCATAGTCCTTTGTCTCCTTAATCTCCTACGAAAGGTTCTATCAATTTCAATATCTAAAGATATCAATAATTCACCTTGTCTAGTTGTATTGCGCATTAAGCACGTGCACTAGCAAACCTTCTTATAAAGACAATGAAAAACTAGAAAGTGTTGAAAATAATGCAAACTAAACAAATTAAAGATAAGTATAAATCAAACAATACAAATTTTATCACAATATCAACTTATCACTGCTTGGCAACGGCGCCAAAAACTTGGCGGGTTAAATCTGCAAGCTCACAGAGTCGTCCAAGTAGTAAAAATATCGATCGTATAGGGAGTGAAAATTGATTATTGAATTACTCTTTGTGTTCGTTTGTTTATATAGTTGAGTAGAATTTTTGCTAAGAATTAAACTAACGTAGATGACTAATTTTAACTACTACTGAATTTATCAATTGAATAAATGTCACGATTTTTATTCCCGGCTCAATTTATCTAAGGTTCATGTCATTCTCCTTCTCAATTATTAGTTTCGTTCCATTTCCTAAGCATCTTTTGAATCATGAAAGTCTCTCCTAAGCACTCGTATAATTTATTGATCATAATAACTACTCAATTATTTAGCTCCCGTTAACTCAAGCAATTAGTTATTTGCAATATTGAAGCACAACTTCTCTGAGGAATATTAACAACCGAACCATCTCCCAACCAATTCAATTAAATTAATAGATTATTATTATGTTCTTAATAGAGTTCATCTCCCAATCTCACCCTATTGTCTAAATCACTTCAAAGGGTGATCAATCCTAGGAAGACATTAAGTCCTGTAATAATCATGGAATATAAATTTAGTGAGACGGAGATTAACCAATTAAGTTCACTCTTGAGCTAGATCTAAAAACCCCAATTGAAAATTTAGCTACTCATGGTAATTAGAAAGAGAAAAGAAGAAGAATTTAGAATTACAAATATAAACATTATAATATATTAAATAAAGTACAAAAGAGTAGTTGAAAGGACAAAACCCCTTTTATTCTCCTCCTCTTGAATATTGTTTGCAATTATACTTCAATCTTTTACTCTTAAACAATCCTTGAGTAGATAACAAAACTCAAACCAAATATAAATTGAAAATTTTTTTTCCTTAAAAATGAAAGTAGACTATATTATTTCTAAGACTAGTCTCTTTCTCAAAAAGGCAAAACATTCGTCTTTATAAGAGTTCTCCTAAAAAGCCTAAAATAAACTTCCTTAATTATTTCTCTTCCAAGTGCACAACTGTGCATACTGGAAATGCTAGATATTAAGGAATCAGGTATAGCCGTGCACAGCCATGTGCACAGTCATGCATCAGCAGGCTTGTCTTTCTCCAGATCAGGTACAACCGCTATGCATATGTGAATCTCTATAGGGTTATCTTTTTTAGCTCAGGCACAACCATGCACCACCATGTGCACAACCATGTATGCTTCCTCGTCTTGCTTTCATGGAGATTTTGAGCTTTCCTCTTCAAGTTCTTGCTTAGACTCCACTTACATTGATCCCAACTTAAGCACACCTAGCCATTCAACATAAAAAAAAATCAAAATTAAACAAAATCAATCAAAATTTAAATAAAATTATAAAAACCTTTAAAAACCTAAGTTCTAAGGAATTTAAATAAATAATGTCAATATTCAAAACCATTCTAAACATTTTAGCACTTAAAACTTAACTAATTAGTGCTCAAAATCTAATATTTTTTGCACTTATCAGCTATCCCTCATTAAAGCTGCTTTTGCACTCCATCGAGCGATGTAGTTAGAGAAACTTTCACCACACTTTTTCTTTGTGGTCTCGAGATCATGCCTTATGACATCCAATTGAGTATTGTACTCGCATTACATAATGAATTTCTAAGTAAGAAGCATCCAATCCTTCCTAATCTCGTCCTCTAAGTCAAAGAACCATGCCCTTGGTCCTTCCTCGAGTGAAGTAAAGAAGAACTTCACAATTTTAGACTCAGTAAGCTTAGTAAAAGCCATAAAGGTTGCATATTGCCTCAAGTGTACTCGAGGATCACCAGTACCATTGAACTTAATAAAGTTGGGGAGCTTGAAGCCTTCAAGTAACGACTCATCTTTGAACAATGAAAGGTCGGTGTAGTCTCGACTCCTTGTAGCATTCTTCTTATTGAGTGAGAATTCAAGCTGGGCCATCCTATTGGCCAGTATCTTGACTTCCTCTGATGATTCGAACTTCATCAGTTTTACTGGTTTGGCAAAAGGTCGTGGGGGTGCACTTCTTATAGCTCGAGAATACTCATTTTCTTCTTTAAATGGACTAGAGGTATGCATCATATTCTTTTCCTTATCAATCTTAGTATTCACAGACCCAGAAGCTTCAGCATGATTACCCTTGTTGTGGATCATTTGTTCTATGATAACCCTCATTTCATTCCTTAAGAAGTCAGATAACATCCCATCAGTCATCATCTTTTTGAGGGCATCCCTTAACTGGTCTTCAGCACTTTGATCGTTTTTTGGATTGGTTCAGACATACGGACGCTAGGACTAAAGTTGATGCACTTGGTTTCCTTAAGCTTATGAGACTTTCTTGGAGCTATGTTTTTGCACAAATATAAGGGTTAGGATGAAAAAAGTGATGATGCATTCGTGCATGATATGCAATGTTCTATATGGTAAAAAATTGAGCATGTATGTGTGATGTGATGATATCACTTTGCTAATATCGTGATGCAAAATGACTATAAGAAAATCGTGGGTTAGATTATGATAAATGGCCTATGTGCAAGTATGTATACAAGGAAAAGGAAGAGAAAACAAAATAAACAAACACAGTTAGTATAAAAACCTGCAAAATAAACGAACCAAACACAAGTAATCACACCTTTCCAACCTTATCACACCATGTGGTAAAGATTTTTTTTTTCTATGAGGGTTTTAATCCTTGAATCATTAAGGAGTTCTTAAATTTGCGCTCAAACCAGACTATTAAAAGTATATACAAAAAATAAACCTAAGGACGATTTCAGTATGACCTAAAGTAAACATATGATGTTGACATAGTATACATGCCATAATATCACAGATAATGCTCATAGTTTATGAGCACTTTATATTTGCTTATGAAATATGGTCAGCATAAGGGACTAGTTCCAATGCATGCTATCTCAACATTCGATGTATTTAGCAGAGGTCATATCCAAGGGTTTATCATTTGTGTCTCCTTTAAGATAATCTGGTTGATAGTTCTTAATCCATTTTGTTGAATTAAGAAAGGGTAATTATGTATAGGCCAAGTAGGATCCTAGGGGAAGTATTTAATGGTTTATTTACATGGGATGAGTTGGGCTTATAGCTAAGGGTTTCTTTAGTGAGAATGCCCTAATATAACTAGGGTTACGGACTCCGATCATTAAGTCTGGCATTCTTTTACCTACTCGAGAGAGACTGTACCCCATTTTGGACTTGAGAGCCGATTGCGTCACATAAGCCCTACAGTTCTTTTGATTGAGTAAAGGCTAAAGATGATAATAACGATCTCATTGCCTTGTGACTCGGGTGGAACAATAGTGGTAATGTCATCGAGTATTATTAAGGGATAAGGACTAACGGTGTGCATGTGATAAGTGTTGAGAATGCCAGTATATTGTTTCAAAAGAGAGTAAAATAAGTATGTATGATAAGAAGCAGCCTTTCAATTTTACCCCTCAAACTAAAGATTCTCCCAAGTGGAGTTGCCAAAAACTTATCATTGTCCGTGGCCCGTTTGATTGTGGATCTAACATAACAGGATCAATGGGTCGTGCCGGGACATACAGGCTTGGCAACAATGGTGTTATACCGATTATTATTGATGTGGGAGGGTCTGCCTGAAGAGGCTATGTAAGTTGAAGTTACCACCCGACTACGGCTAGAAAATGGGAAAGCAGGTGGGAACCCACTTTCGCTGCCAGAGATTATGGGTTTAGGGGTAGCATTTACTTATCTTGTTTCTTAGCATACATTGTTTAATTACTCGTCTTGTCACCCTAGTTTTGGTTTTAATGATACATTTACCACACTTGATTATTAGTCAATTTAACATTGCATTGAATTCAAATTCGGAACGCGGGATGGTTGAATTTGGCGTGCATACATCATAAATATAAATGAAAACAAGCAAATATAACCAATCATAACCAACCAAGCAATTAGCAATACAAACAAATAAGTAAATAGCAAACAACACACAAACATGCAAGAAATAATAAACAAAAATAAACACACAAATAAACAAAGCAAACAAAATAAAAACGGGGAAATGGATTAAGGATTACAACCTTTGAAATAACCAATTGTAATAAATACATCAAAAATGAAAAATAAAAAGAGAATCAGGATTAAGGATTACATCACTTTAAGAATTCCCTATTCTACTAAATACATCAAAAATGAAAAAAAAAATTCTATTCTAATAAACCTGCAAAACAGAGATTAGTTCACACACACATTACACCCATAACAATTATATATATTTCATTCATTCATATGATAATAAAACGAATAAATAACAATAAAAGCAATAAGAAAATAATCAAAATAACAAAAGCCAATAAAACAAATCAACAAGCAAAAATGTTAATGAGGATGCATGATGTAAGGTTTAAAATTTAAATATTTTTGTGCTAAAATGCAATTTTGTGAAACTCAACATTTGTAGAAATGAAAACAAAATAAGATAGAAATAAAAATAAAGAAAAATAAAATCAACAAAATGTATTTCCCACCTTAAAAACATGAATTTTTATGATAAAAATGCAAAATTGCAATAAAAGAGAAAAAAAATAATATTAAATAAAAAGGTGCAATTTTCATCATGTGAAAAAATATGAACTTTGTGGTAAAAATGCAAAATTCAAAATAAAATGCACAAAAATAGTAAAAGTAATAAGAATGCTAACAAAATGAATTTTCACCATAAAAACATGAATTTTATGATGAAAATGGCAAAGTTCAAAATAAAAAGAACAAAAATGGCAAAAATAATAAAAATGCTAAAAATGTCATTCTCACCATTAAAATGGGACTTTTATGATGAAAAATGCAAGAATTAAAATAAAAAAATAATGAAAATGCTATTTTCACCATAAAAATAAGAATTTGATGATAAAAATGCAAAAATAAAAATAAAAAGCACAAAAATGACCAAAAATAATAAAAATGCTAAAATGCAATTTTCGCCATAAAAATAGGAATTTTTTGATGAAAAATGCAAAAATAAAAATACAAGGCACAAAAAATAGCAAAAGTAATAAAAATGCTAAAAATGCAAAAATTAAAAATTAAAAAGCACAAAATACAAAAATAATAAAAATGCTAAAAATGCAATTGTCACCATAAAAATAGGAATTTTATGATAAAAATGAAAAAATAAAAATAAAAATAAAAATCACAAAAAAATAACAAAAATAATAAAAATGTAATTTTTATTGTCAAAATATAACTTTTGTAATGAAAATGTTCATTTTAGCACCAAAATATTATTTTTATAAAAAAAAAAGGGGGGTTATAATGAAAATAGATGCAAATATGATATCAAAGACGCACATATTCACAACTAATAAAAAAAATGCAACAAACACTCCCGGATTCTCAACCCGAACTTCTCACTCTTTCAATATATCATATACTACTTCCAAGCATCATAAAAGTCACAATTTCACCACAAAAAGTAATAAAATAACTATATAAATGCAAAAATGCAAAAAATGATAAAAATTAAAAAGAAAGAGTTGTGAGAGGAAGAGAAAATGATATGCAAATGTAAATTTTACAAAATAATAATAATAATAATAATTTAAAGATCCTCAGAAGGATTAGGATATACCTTAGAAGCGCTCTTTGGCAATGATGAAGTTTGGTTTGGTTAAAAGAGTGCTAAAAATCCTAAAAATGAATAAAGAAAAAGGTTTATAGTGTTTGGATGGTGGATCTCCACGTGTCGGATCACCTTGATTGCAAGGGTTTAGAGGTAGAGATAGTCTAAAATCAGTCTAAAAGTTCAACCCAAATCAATGTCCTTAAGACTGCATTTTTTATTCTCTCTCAAAAAATAGCAAAAATTCCTTACCAAAATAGGTAAGTTTTATCTTATATACTTCTAGGACATGACCCACGCTTGTGTGATGCATGACCCACGAGTGTGGGTATGATCATCCAAGATCGGTGCGTTTATCGGGGCACACAGGCTAATGGCGACCATCTACCGATTTTGTTATTGTTTGTGGGAGGGTCTGCCTGGATAGGCTTTGTAGATTGGAGTCGCCATCCGATTTGAATCAGGAGAAAGTGAATTCAAAATCCACTTCCTTAACTAGAGAATCCGGATTCGGGAGGTAGGAGTTACTTATTATGTTTCTCATTATACATGTTGCTTATTTAATCATTACTTCACCCTAGTTTCGGTTTTATGATGCATTTTACCACACTTGTTCATTATTCAGTTTAAATTGGAAATTGGAACACGAGATAATTGGATTGACGAGCATACATCATATAATAAATGAGTAAACAAGCATTCATCAATCAAGCAAATGATCATGTGAGCAAGCAAGCACCTAGCATGTAGCACACAATCATGCAAGAAATAACCAAAATAAACAAGCAAATGAGCAAAATAAAAACGGGGAAAGGGATTAAAGATTACAACGCACAAAAAGAGCTTATTCTAATAAATACATCCAAATAGAAATAAAAGGAGAATTGGGATTAGGGATTACATTGCCTTGGAAAAAGCCTATTCTATTAATTACATAAAAATGAGAAATAAAAATCCTATTCTAATAGACCTGCAAAACAAGGGTTAGTATTCACACACATGCAAGCACACATCACATTTAAGGACAATTTTATATATTTCATTCATCCACAATTGAAATAATAAATAAAAGGCTAATTAAGCACATAAGCAAACAAGGATGCTAATGGGAATGCAAGATGCAAGATTTTGGAATTTGGGTATTTTGGTGTAAGGTTATCATTTTTATTATAAAAATAAGATTTTTATGATGATGCAAATATTAGGAAAGTAAGATGGGGAAATACAAATAATGAAAATGATAAAGATACTATTTTCACCATAAAAGTATTAACTTTATGATAAAAATAATAAATTCATCAAAGAAAACAATAAAAATGACAAGGATAATAAACATACAATAAAAATAATAATAATGCAAGTGAAATAACAAAAGGGATGATAAAAATATTATTTTCACCATAAAAATGTGGATTTTATGATAAGAATAATAAATTCATCAAAGGGCATAACGAAAATAATAAAAATACAATTTATGTAACAAAAAGTAATAAAATGAAAAATTAAGATAATCAAAGTGATGAAAATGTCACTTTTACCATATAAACATTAACTTTATGATAAAAAGTGACAATTTTACCCAAAAGGGCATAAAAGGCAACAAAAATAATAAAAATACGCGTGTGTGCACGCTAGGCGCATCAGGGGCACGCACGCGTGCGCCAGGTGCGCGAGGGCGCACATGTATGCACCAGTCGCACAAGCACGTGAGCGAGGGCCCAAAGCACATGAAACGCACTCCTTCGGGCTTATCGATGCGTCTATTTTAGGTGTTTTTGAGGCTTAAGTGTGAGTTTTGGGCATTTTTTGGGTATTCATTTTGTCTAAGCACACCCAGGAAAACTTCCGAAGAAATTTTCCCCCTATCTAGTCGATAGGAAACCTTCATCATTGGATTTTTAGGTACCGTCAAATTTTGAGTATCAACAGTGGGTCAGGTCACCCTAACCTATGGTCGGGTGTGGGTCATCTACCCAAAAGAGTGTGGGTCGCTTATCCTATGCTCGTGGGATGAGCTGGGAAGGGATACGTTTCTTTGATTTTTCACCATTTTGCACCTTTGATCCTATCTCGAGTAGTTTTTAGGTTTAGGTAAGTATTTTCGGGTATTTAGAGTGTATTTTTAAGTTTTTTTCTTTGCCAAAGTGCGCTTGGGATGACTTTTAAAAAGTCCCCCTCTATCTTGTCTACAGAGACCTTCATCATCGAATCATTTGGAGGACTATTGAAATTTGAGTATCAATACCATCTCTTTACTCGATCAGTAAGTGAGAATGGAAAAAGTATCAATTTGATATCTTCTAGTTGCATCCCATTCATTCTTAAAGTTGAACAATACTCCAAAAAGCTTGTCATATGGCCTATTGGATCTTTAAATGCCAATCCACTAAATTGGGAGTTCTGAATCATCTGTATTATCGCTGATTTAATTTTAAAATTATTAGCAATAATTGTCGGCCTTACTATAGGATTTTGATCTCCTTATACATATACACTCACAAAGTCCCTCATTGTTCTTTGCACATTCTACCAATTTTGATTTTCAGGCTATCTAACAGGTGGTAGAACTTCTCTCTTACCATCATCTTCAAATATGTCATCTCCTTCATTCATTTTGCTCCTTTATCTTCGAATTATCTTATGAAATATTTTGTCACTATTTGGATCAAAAGATAAGAATAATTCTCCTTGCTTACTTACGCAGCGCATTATGCGCATACACCAATGAGAATTTTTGCAAAGACAATTAAACAGAATGAAAAACTAACACAAAACAATAAAAATAAAAACCTAAAGTAAACAATAATGATTTTATCACAATATTAATTCTTTTAATCTCCACCAACGACACCAAAAACTTAGTGCAAAAATTTGCAAACGCACATAATCATTCAAGTAGTAATAAAGATTGTCCCAAGGAGATTGAATAATTAACTATTGAATTAGTAACAATATGTGTGAGTCCTTTAATGCAAGTATCCTCCAAGGAAGGTTCAAACCAATAGTGGCCATGTTAGATGACATGAGGAAAGCTGCCATGGAGAAACTAGCTTCAAATAAGGTTGAGGTTGAAAAGTGGTTATGTGATTGGAGTCCTAATTGTATGGCTAGATTCCAAGAGAACAGGGAAAATGCTTGTGGATGTCAAGTTATATTAAATGGGGATGAGGGTTTTGTGATGAGTAATGGTCCGGAAAGGCATATAATTTTCCTTCAAAAGAAGCTGTGTACTTGCAGGGCATGGGATATTACAAGTATCCCATATTGTCATGCCATATATGCAATAACATATGCCAAACTTGATCCTATGTCTGAGATAGCTGAGTGGTACCATCGATCAAAGTATGTTATAGCATACCAACATCTAATGCAACCAATGTCGGGGAAAAGATTCATGAAATGCAATAACTTTCGGCCAATAAAGCCTCCACCAGCAACAAATATGCATGGAGGACAGAAGACAAAAGGGATTCGAAGCCAAAATGAGCCCACCAAGAAGGCTAATTATGGGAAATTGTCCAAAAAAGGCAGTAGGATAACATGTACCAACTGCAAGCAAGAAGGGCACAACAAAAAAAGTTGTATACAAGTATATATCTCCATATTTTTAAATTCAAATTTTTCTATATTATGAGTACTTGAAATGTGATTTAACTATTTATAGTGTTACATTGATCATTGAAAACATAGCAAGCAAAGAGAAATGTCTAAGTTGCAGATGTTCAATCAAAAGGCAAAGGCCAAGTTTCAGTTGCAAGTGATAATAGAAGTAAAGGCAAAGAAAAGGTTCAATCAGAAGGCAAGGAAAAGTGACAGATGTAAGGTCCAGAAAGAAAAAAGAATGTGGCTATGGATGTTTTTTTTTATGAATCAACTGGCAGTTTAACATATAATGTGAGTTTTTTTTTTTTTAATTATTTTTGTCATGCAATATTCAGTTTTTATTGCTGGCAGTATACCTTGCCTGATGTGTGTGTTGTCTTTAATTTTGTTAGCCTGTCTGCAGACAGAAAGAATTATTTTATCTGCACCAGAGGCTGCTGCTGGAAGTACACTGAATTTAAACCAAGATCTAAAAATTCGATTTCCAGTTCCAAATGAAAGAGAGTTAAGATAAGCAAGATGAAAGGCTTATTCCACACACATTCATCCAACAAGGAAAAAACTTTTAATAGTGATGGTGTCGAAGTGAGACAACCCAATAATCTACCATTTAAGCCACCAGGCTTGCAATGGCAAGGTTCTAAATGTGTAACAACCAGGCAGTTAGAGGAACAAAGGGAGAAAAGAATTAGACAGCTGTAGAGGGGTTCCAAATCAACAGCAACTACATGAGATGTTGAAACATGAAAGATTTTAATGGAGGATTTTGTTCTTACAGGAAATCGATGATTTTTTATATGAATCCAGTTCCTCAGGAACTTCATGCCTGAAATTATAGTACTTTTTGTTTGTCTTTTTGGCTTCAGGACATGCGATTCATTTGATGTATTAAATTGATGCCTAAGTAAGCAACTCAAACTCTAATTAGGTTTATGTATATTTTTGTTGCCTAAGTGAGCAACTTAGCCTCTGTTGAGGTTTAAGACTGTGATTAGGTTATATAGGTTATATGGTTCAATGAAATAGGTGGATTGTTAAAACAGTGCTATTATAATGCTTAATGCAATTTATGGTTCAAGTTTTATGCATATTCTTTACTGAATTTGTGTGATGCATGACTTTTTTTTTCCATTATTTCATGTTTTGTTATAGTATGCAAAATCTTATTCAATTTTTGTACAAATTCATTTTTTGCAGAAATCAAACTTTTTGCAGGCATAAGTTTTTGTAGAAATCAACAAGATGGTGGTATAATCAACAAAAAACTTAATATGAACCACTTTCCATTATTAAGGAAAATAACATCCAACATATAACATATTGTATCACTTGCCAAATTATCTAAGTAAACATAACATAAAAACAAAACACAGTCTAGGACACTAAAATAGCAACATATGCTCCTCTCAGTTTAATTTTCAAATTTTCTACACTTTCAACTTATATATATTTTTTTTGTATCTCATTTATACTCAGCTTTAACATCCGAACATCTTCAAGAATGCCATCAATATGTTCTGAACTCATCCTAACTGCAGCAACCTTACATCTTCTCAATAATTCTTTATTTTCCTCCTTCAATCTATTTCTTTCATTTTTCAGCGAATTGATCACCTCCTTTGCCCTTATGCACATCTCTCCATCATACCATATAACATGATCACAACCCTTTTTTGGAACTCTTTCTTTCGGTGGCTGCAATTAACCAACTAATAACTCGTATCAATAACAAGATAAAGACCCACATTTAATTCATCTCAAAACGCAAACTTCAATTAACTTACACTGTAATTTGGGCATCCAAAAAATCTTCGACTAAGGTTATAGCCAGTATATGATATCCAGAGCACCTCCTGAGCACCACAATGACATCTTCTTTCACCTCTTTGCAACTGCATCAAACAGCGTCTTCTTATCGATGAAGGCGTTGTTGTACGATTCTAAGGAAGACATCTTCAAAATTGATGCTTCCAAATTGCTGTGGACATTGTTGTTAACCCTAACACTTCACCTCTGTTCAAAATACAACCTAAAAGCTTGACGATAAGATAACTATGGTGCACTACTGGTGAGTTTTAGTATTTGCACTTTCAATCAGAGTTTTCGATTGATATATGGGTTTTTAGAGTTCAGATTAAATTGAAATTTTCCCGTTATAAAGAAGAGAAGAGTAAAGTAAGTGGGTCCCACAGTTCATGTAATCAAATTTTCAATTATTTGAGGCCACGTTTCATGTACTTAAGGCCACATCACTTTTTTTTAACGTTGAAGTTGACAGAGGGTCCATGTTGGGCCAAATTTCATAGATTAAGATTCATTTGGGAATAGAAAAACATAAGTGGCCATTGTAAGATTGGCCCAAAGTTGAGGGTCCATTTTGACCCTTTTCCCTTCAAAACAATTGTATTTTTCGAATGGAATCAGATGGCACTCACCGTAAATACGAGGGAATTTGCCTTGGAATTTCTATGTTCGTTCTATTCAAGAGAGAAGCGGTGCAGTGAAACCCCATGCAACCAAGTGGCCACGTCACGACAAAGAGAGGTGAGATGAGAGTACGATCAAATGCGTCTCTGCGAACAAACCCGCCCTTTCCATTCCCTTTCCATTTCAAACGCAATTCAAACGCTATCAAATCAAAAAACGCTATCAAATCAACAAATCAAATAATATCTATATATATATATCTATATATGTTGACGCAAACAATACGACTGGTCCTTGTCTCATAGATTCCCAAAACCCAAAAAGCTCTTTTGTCATCTGTTGTAAACTCGCCGCCAACCGACCTCAAGACTTCAATTCGTTCTACTTCAATTCGTTCTATCCTTTTCTCATGGATTCTCAAGAAGAGCAAGACCCAGTTGCTCTTTTCATGTCTCTTGATGACTGGCAAGAAGACTTGTCTTCTCAATCTTCCTCTGAGACATTCTTGGTTGGCTTTGTTATTGCCAACATAGTGGGTCTCCGCTACTACTCTGGTACCATCACTGGACGTGAATTGGTGGGTTTGGTCCGTGAACCTTCAAATCCTTATGACCAGAAAGCTATTAAAGTGCTTAATACAAGATCTCTTCAAGTGGGTCACATTGAAAGGTCAGTTTCTTCCGTTCTATCTCCTTTAATTGACTCCCATAAGATTACTGTTGAAGGTATCGTAGCTAATTCTCGTAGTACTAGTAATAAGTTTAAAATTCCTTGTCAAATTCATATTTTTGCGAGGATTGAGGACTTTGAGCAGGTTAAATCTGAGATTACTCATGGTGGGTTGGTTTTGATTACGGAAATTGATGCGAGTTTTGGGTTATCAGAGGCTGTTGTCGTCAAAGAAAAGTATAAGAAAAGTGGGTTTAAAAGTGTGGATGAAATTTTCAAGTTAGTGGATGACAATGTGAGCAAGAAAGGAAAATTAGGTACTTTGGAGCCACCCAAGGAGGTGATCAAGTCTGAGCTCTTTTTGCACCAGAAGGAGGGATTGTGGTGGTTGATGAATAGAGAGAATTCTGATGAGTTGCCACCCTTTTGGGAGGAGAAAGATGGGAAATATGTGAATGTTTTGACGAATTATCATTCAGAAAACAGACCTGAGCCACTGCGTGGCGGGATTTTTGCAGATGACATGGGACTGGGGAAAACTTTAACTTTACTATCTTTGATTGCTTTTGATAAAGTTGATAGTGATACAAGTGCTTATAGAAGCAATGTGAAAGAACAAATATGTGAAGTGGAAGAGGAACTGCCTATTATGAGTGATAAAAAAGGAAAGAGGGTTAGGGTGAGTAGAAAGGGGACTGGAGGACAAAAAAAACGTAAAATTGAAGGTACCCTTTTGAATAGCAATGCAAAAGGGAAGTCTGTGAGTGTAATTGATAAGTCTTGCTGTGTTTTGGGTGCAAAACCCACATTAATTGTCTGCCCTCCTGCTGTATTTTCAACATGGATAACACAGCTAGAAGATCACACTAAACACGGATCACTCAAAGTTTACATTTATCATGGGGAAAGGACTAAAGAAGCTGAGGAGCTTAAGAAGCAAGATATAGTATTGACAACGTATAGTACATTGGCTAGTGAAGATTCTTGGGAAGACTCCCCTGTGAAGATGATTGAGTGGTGGAGAGTCATTTTAGATGAGGCACATGTCATCAAGAATTCAAACGCACAACAAAGTCGAGCAGTTACTAATCTAAAGGCGAAGAGGAGGTGGATTGTTACTGGAACACCTATACAGAATGGATCCTTTGATTTGTTTTCCTTGATGGCATTTTTGCGGTTTGAGCCATTTTCCATCAAAAACTATTGGCAAAGCCTGGTACAACGCCCACTTTCCCAGGGAGATAAAAAGGGGCTCTCACGGCTGCAGGTAATTCATATGTCTGTTTTTTATTTTATTTTATTTCTTTTCCATTTACTTGGAAATTTTGTGTTCATATATCTCAATATCTGATTGTTCCTTTCCATGCACTCTAAATTGCTTGTTTATATCCAATTGTTTCTTTTTTATTTGCTGGAATTATGTTCACACCAGGTGTTGATAATATTTAATGACTTTTGCTTCCAAATTTCTTTGTTATATACAGCTGAACATTGAACAAGTATTCTTTAACAGTCTGTGGTCATATGCTCGTTCAAATGGTTATACCTAGTTAGTTATTATTTTTTATTTCTTAGCTAGAGGGCCAGATAATTTTCCAGAAGATTTGTTCTGCATTCTAGATTACAATCCCAGTCTTTCAAATTTTGCTGTTTATGGTTTTTTTAGTCTTGACTACTGTGATTTTTTTAGTCTTAAATTATGTTTCTGAATTTATTATAAACTTTTGTCATGCATTAGTGGCTTATAGCTTTACATTTTTTCCCATATAGCATCTGCAATTTAAGAGCTTCATATAGCATGTTATGCACCACTAATCTACTATCATCTATTGTCAACTATTATGCATAATAGTTTAAATACGTTTATTTCTTATTTTTGTTTTTCAGCTTCTTATTGTTAAATGGAGAAAAATACTAGTTACAAGTAACCATGAGAAATTTTAATGATAATGAATAATTGTCTTGTGCAAGATGCTTCAAGAATTATAGTTATTTTATTTAGTTTTAATATTTTTCATATGCTTATTTGTTTTGGAGTTTTATTTTTTTTATTTTATTTTATTTTTTTTGCACCTCATGCTACAAAGGCTGTTAGTGACTTGATGCGCATTGTGTCTAGGCCCTAGGAATTCTCAATGCCTTGATATACCTTGTGCCTTTAAGAACTATGCTTTAAGATAAGAATTTATATTTCTTATAATATTTTGCTCTTACTGAAATTTCTCCATTCCTTAAGAAATTATATATATATATATATATACATACATATAAATCCATGTGGGAATTTACCCTCATAGCCTCTAAGACGGCTTCTTTGGTAATCTTATCAATATCTCCGCGGGGATCTTCTTCTGAAAGTCTTTCGCAGAAGGCCTTATAGACTTGCTCGGACCAAGAATTCCGCGCCTCCTTGGATAGAAACTGGACGCTTTCGTTCTTCTTGTGATCGGAGTCCCAATTAGTTGGGGGGAATTCCCCGGAACGATTCATGGCTCGAAAAGAAAAATCTTGAAACCAATATTCACCCCAGCAAGGACAGGGGTCTATGTTGACCTAACTAATAGTTTAGTTGGCCCTAACAGGGAAATTATCTCCCAGGGGAAAATTAGAAGGGAACCATATCCTGCCTTGGTGGACCAAGTTCCTTCCCCATGGAAAAAGAGAATGCCAGAGCTCTTATTCCACAAGCTCGGTAATTCCTTCTAACTATATATATATATATATGAAGTGGATCCCAACTTTTCTTACTAGGGTAATGCTTAGAGAAGACTCCAATCAGCCTTTCTGGAAAGAGAAATTCCTTGCAGGACTTCCAACCCTTTTAGGAGAAAGAGTTCGTAACACCATTAGACAAGCTTTTGGTTCCCATATCATCCCCTATGATCAGCTTACCTAAGGTGAATTGATCAGTGTTACCCAAAAAGAAGGATTAAAGATCTGTCAGGACTTAAAACTCCAAAAACACTTAAAGAAGGAGTTGAAAGAGTCCAAAAAAGAACTAGGATCTTTCTGTAAACAGTTTGACTATAGTTACAGTACAGACCAAACCTGTAATGGTGAGTATAGCAAGAAGTCCTCTTCTAAGAAATTTTCTAAATTCAAGAAATTTCATAAGAAAAGAACTTCCGAAGATTCCTATTACAAAAAGCCTTATAGAAAATCCTCCTCAAAAAGAGATAAATCCTTCAAATCTAAGAAAAAAGATTTGAAAGACGTTACTTGCTACAAATGTGGCAAGAAAGGTCATATCTCTAAATATTGTAAAGTCTCCAAAAAGCTTTAGGAATTAGACTTAGAAGAAGACACCTTAGTAAAGCTCTCAGCCTTACTCATAGGAACTTCTGAGTCTGAACCCACTTCTTTAGAAGAAGGATATCCCCAGATAGATGAACTCATAGCTTCCTCCTCTTCTGATTCTGAATCAATTTCTAGTTCTGACAATAAGCAATTAAATATGCTTACTAAAGAACAGAGTCTCATTCTAGATGCCATCCAACATATTAATGACCCTGATGTTCAGAAACGGTATCTAGAACAGCTAAAGTATTCCTTAGAAAAGGAACTAGAACCTGTTAAGACTGAGCTACCATCCACAGGCCCAAACATGTATGACCTTACCACTATCCTCAAAAGGAAAAAACTTGGTAAGAAACCTTTAGGAGATGTTCAGGTCCTCCAGTCTGAAATAAAGTCTATTAAATCAGAAATTAAGCAGCTTAAAGAAAAGCAGAAAAAGATTATGATTTAATCCAGTTTCTTATCACTAAACTAGCTGATTAAACTAGTGATAGTGATGAAACTAAGAGTCTTCCTGATCCTCAGTCCTTGGCCAATATAGATAAAGTCCCTTATGATTTCCTTTGTGCTCTTAGCCAGATTACCTCTAGGAAATATATTGTTAAAGTTTCCATTGTCTTTGATAAAAATTTCCAACTTGATACTGTTGCTCTATTTGATACAGGAGCAGATTTAAGTTGCATAAAGTCTAGTTTTATACCTCAACGTTTTCATGACAAAACCGGTGAAACACTCTCATCTGCCAACAGTTCAAAAATGCATATTACTGGAAAAGCAGATGCTAATATTTGACTTACCCCCTACATCTCTCAGAAATATAGACCACAGTACCAATATAGCTCGACCAATCTATACTGAGTCTCAACAAGAAATAAAGTCTCCTTCACCTCCTGCTTCCCCCACTGCATCTGCTATCACAGAAAATATAGCTCCTCACGAACTAAATACCATAAATAAAGAATTCATTCCTAATAAAACTCTTTTGCATCAAGATTTTTATGCATCTCATAATTTAGAAAAAAGAACTTGGTTTTTCAAGCATTTTCTACTATATATATATATATATATATAATTTCTTAAGGAATGGAGAAATTTCAGTAAGAGCAAAAAATTATAGGAAAACAAAATATTTTGTTTTTGATACATAAGATTTCTTGCTCCTGAAAGTTCCACTAAAATGGACCTTATGTTTTCTCATTTATATATATATATATATTCTTAAAGAATGGAGAAATTTCACTAAGAGCAAAAAATTATAGGAAAACAAAATATTTTGTTTTTTATACATAAGATTTCTTGGTCCTGAAAGTTCCATTAAAATGGACCTTTAGGCTTCTTATGCTTTCTCATTTACTTACTAAAAGAGGAGTTTGACATGGAGAAAGGTGACTCATTTTATATTGGACTACAAATTGGGTGATCCGAGTATATACAGACATTAATGTTTTGAAAAACTCAGTCATTTGCTGATGTTATGTCAAAAGAGAGAACATAATTTTTTTTAATTGAGTACAAACCATGAAAAATTACAAGCTATCAGGAATTTCCCTGTTATTCAAGTGATCAATTGCTGGAGATCTTTGTTGGATGTAGCTTTGGTATTTCATTTTCTAGTCTTTGTGAATTTAGAATCATTTAAGTCGTAAAGGTTGTCCTCATTTTGATTTTTTTATTTTCTTTCTTTATTTCATAATGTTCTTCTAGGCTTTTCATCAGGTTTCCAACCATCTATTGCTAGTGTTGAGCATCAGTGGTGATCTCATATTTTATTTCTGGACAACTTTGACACTTTGAATGGCAGAGAGTACAGCTAGGGCATATGGGTCTAGAGGCAGTGTCCTTTTCTTAGGATAACTCATTCTTCAACTCATCTTTCTTGACCATGATGCATTAAAAAAAAAAAAAAAAAACTGTCATCCAAAATAAGTTTTATGTTATGTGATCATTGACAAAAGCAGTTAGTCCCTACATCTAATTTCTAGATTTGAGTAGGATCATACTTCTTACATGTTCTGTTTTACATTTTTCTGAGCAGCAGGACTTCTTTCAGGTTGCCTACTGGCAAAAGTGAAAAAAGCTAGCCCTGACTATTATAATTGTATGAAAATAGAATGAGGAAGAGATAATTTATTTAGGAATGCAGTTTTGGGTTTAGTTTTCTCTATTGAAGCCACTACTAGTAAAAAGAAGAAGAAAGATGCCAACCATTTTGAGAAGTTTTCTTGACTGTGATTTGGTTTTGAATATCAGAATTTGGAGAGATCCAGTGAAGCATGAGTAATAAAACAGAATATTTGCTACTTTGCACATGAATTTTAGATACTTAATTATTGAGAAGATGATGCTCAAACCATGCGTAAAGGAAAGCAAAGAAAAGATATCTAATAAATGTGTGTTTGCTTCTCTAGTGGGAAAAATGAGATGAAAGGTGGGAAAGAAAATTTGAAATGGATTTTGGGAACTGTTTTCAGTAACTAAGTTAGCTGATGGAAGACAATGTGTTCTTAATCACATGGGGCAAATGTTTATCTAAACTCCTTAATTGTAGTTTCTTCAATTTTAGGTGGGAGTGAACGGTTGGTTTGGGAAAATTGGAATTTAAGAAAACTCTGGTCATCTTCTTTTTCTTTAATACTTCCTATACAAACCGAGATAAGTAATCATCTGTTTATTTTATCCTTTCCTCTTTGTCCTTATGCATACCGGCAATTATGGCCCTAAAGTTTTATACTAGCTGAATGCTCCTTTGTTTATAGTTTGCAGGAGCAGTAGTATTTGTTTTTCCATTTTTTGTACAGTGATTTGACAATGAAAATTATGTTAACTTTTCCCTTTTAATAATGCAGTTTTTATCATGCAGAAGAGATGCGAGTGAAGTATTTTCTTTCATTTATGTCAGTTTCATTCTATAACTTGTGTCACAACTTGATGTGTTTTTAGGTTTTAATGGCAACCATTTCTTTGCGGAGAACAAAAGACAAGGGTTTAGTTGGACTGCCATCGAAAACTGTAGAGACATGTTACATTGAACTTTCTCAAGAAGAACGTGAATTGTATGACCAGATGGAAGGGGAAGCCAAGGGTGTGGTACAAGGCTTTATTAATGCTGGTAGCCTAACATGTAACTATTCTACTGTACTTTGCATAATTTTACGACTTCGCCAGATATGTAATGATCTGGCCTTGTGTCCTTCAGATCTGAGATCACTCCTCCCCTCCAACAATATTGAAGGTATTAAAAACTTCAAAATCATTTACTTTTCTTTATGTTGATTATTGAAATTTATTGCTTTAATTTTCTGATAACACATGCGATGCTTTTTGCAAGATAAATCATTTTCAAGTTTCACTTTTTCACCCAGTCATTCACTTGGTTTATATGCCTGAATTTCTTGAGATAACTACTTTAATTTATCTCTTGCTTTTTCGTTTTGGAGATCATGTTTTTCTTATTCATGTATGAGTGATAAAAGAGGTTCAGAGATTTGGGGAGGATGGGCAAATTCTTGGAAGATTATAGAGTCAATATGCATTATATAGCAAGGGTTTGTCAGAATATCTGTATAGTTGTGATGCTTACAAGTTGTTGACATAATTACCGCTGCTAACTTTGTGTGTGGTTTATTCTAAAGTATTCATGATGTTTTTATTGAATGAAGTACTTGTTGCCAATATTTTCTTCACTCTTCTTTCAGAGGCTACTGAAAATTTCCTCTTTATTTGGACACCAACTGGAAGGAGATCAAATGGGGTTTAGAAGAATTATTTATGATTTGCATGTTCATTCTTGATATTTGTGTATAGGAGGGCCCAAGCTTTGTCTTTTAGTTGATCTTGAATAATGATTTTCGTCAAGAGCTGATCTCTGACAAACTTGTGGAATTTATCATAGATGTACAAGGAAAAATTCAAAGTATGCCTTTATACTAAAGGGTCTTCCATTCTTGAGAAATAATAGAGGTTTTGGACTAAGTTCTGGAATGAGTAATGTTGGATGTTGGGGCTGGGATTTTTACTTTTCCTAAACTGTTCACAGGTAATTCTCATGTATCCAACAATTTGAGTTGATTATCTTTCTAAATTAGGATTTACAAGGGTGAATTATAATGTAAAATGATAGATCATAGATTTAAGCCATCGTTGCAGCCTTCTTTACTGTGCTACCAGAATGCAGCATTTATTTAACCCTTCATTGAAGCTGCAACTGCGACCTTTTCTGTTTATTTTGAAGATGCAGAGAAGCAAGATAAGTACCAAATTTGCGGACTTAAATCTTGTCTCACAGGGGATGAATGTGAGCTTGATGTGCTCAACTTATCCTTTCAGATTCTGTTCAGTTAGAGAAATTAGGTCATCAGAGTATGCAGATTAGTGTTACGACTGCCATTAAAATATATGGTGCTGGATGGACTATTTGATATGTGTGTTTAAGAAAGGCAGTAAAATTCATGCATTCACATGTAATACTTCAATTTTTCTTTCCTGGGCTTTTTTGGCTGACACCTGACTGTGTGCGTATTGTATCCACAATAATGAAACCAATGGCTATTTTACTAACTAGGTTGTTTATAACTTCTGACAATTTATCTGCTTGGGTGCTTATGATTGCTAAGGAATGGTAACTTGTCATACCTCTTTTTACTGTAAGAGGCTTATGCAGGTGTCCAGTGACTATATTCTTATTGATTGCAATATTTTCTTGGAAATTATTCCTGCATGGTTTGATTATATTTTGCTAACATTTCAGAACTTGATTGCAAGCAGATGTATCAAATAACCCTGAGTTGCTTGAAAAGGTGATTGCTGTACTGCAAGATGGTGAAGATTTTGACTGCCCGATCTGCATTTGTCCACCAACTGATGCTGTGATTACCCGCTGCGCTCATGTCTTTTGCCGACCCTGCATCTTGAAAACCCTGCAACGCACAAAGCCCTGCTGCCCACTTTGTCGTCGTTCTCTAACTATGTCTGACCTGTTCTCAGCCCCTCCTGAATCTTCTCACACTGAAAAAACTGAAACTTCTTCAAGAGCAAATATATCATCCAAGGTATCTGCTCTCTTAAAACTCCTCATTGCATCTAGAGATAAAAATGCAACTGCCAAATCGGTGGTATTTTCACAATTCCAGAAGATGTTGGTGCTACTTGAAGAGCCATTAAAAGCTGCTGGTTTTAAGATCCTGCGCTTAGATGGAACAATGAGCGCTAAAAAGAAGGCTCAGGTAATAAAAGAATTTGGAGCTCCTGGACCTGATGGGCCCAGTGTGCTGCTTGCCAGTCTTAAGGCTTCAGGTGCTGGTATAAACCTTACAGCTGCTTCTAAAGTGTATTTGTTAGAGCCATGGTGGAACCCAGCGATTGAGGAACAGGCTATGGACCGTGTCCACCGAATTGGACAGAAGGAGGATGTAACAGCTGTAAGGTTGATCACTCGAAACAGCATTGAGGAAAGGATATTGGAGATGCAGGAAAGAAAGAAGAAATTAGCAAAGGATGCTTTTGGGAGGCGGGGAGCAAAAGCTCATGAGGTTAGGACAGATGATCTTCGTATACTCATGTCCTTGTGAGTTCTTATTCGTATATACCTGTGTTTCACTCTACATCTGATCCTACAAGTATGTGCATAGTACTGCTAATATGAATTTTTAGTGCCTTGTAGCGGTCTATTTCTGTTTTATGTACATTTTTTGGCAGTTCTCTTTTGAGTTCCTGCGAGTGAAAATGCAAAGCTTGAGCATGGTAATCATGTAGAATCATAATACTGTTTACTTTATGAACAGAGTATCATTCCCAGAGCAAACCTATTAGATTTTTGTTTTCTAAAAGATAGTTATTAGGTATGGGACTTCTCTGGTATTTTCAGGAGTTTTTGGTTTATATTCTAATCTTTTTGCTAGTTGCATTCAAGCACTGATAGCAAGATAAGAAATATCTCGGCATGTGCTTAGGGTTGTAAATGAGCCGAACTGCTTGCGAATAGCTCAGTATTCGGCTTGATAAAGCTTGTTCAAACTCATATATTGAAACTTGTTTAATAAATGAATCAAGTTCAAACTATACGAAGTTCAGCTCGTGAAGTTCACGAACAAGCTTGTAATTTTAATGTTTAATAATTTGATTTTAGATATATAATATAAATATAAAAAATTAAAAAATATATTATTAGAATAAAATCATATTTTTTAAAATATATTATAATTTATTTTTAATTTTTTAATGTTTAATGTTTAATTTATAGTTTCCATTTCTAAAAATTTCTTCAGACTCGTTTAGACTTGTTTAACCTCGTGAACAGCTTGTGAACACCAAGTGGCATAGCGAGCTCGGCTCGAGCTTAGTTAGATTATAAATGAACAAAGTTTGAGTTAGCCAAAATTTGGCTTGGTTACACCTCTACATGTGCTTTTATGAAGTTGTTATGCTGGTGTTTTTGACATATTTTGGCAATCAACAAATTTGCAGCGACTTGCAGATGTAAGAGGCTTGCAGTGATATCTTTAATTTTCTTGGCAGCATGTCCCGAGTACATAATTCCTGTAAAATGCAAGGCCAAACTAATTGCTCAAAGAAATAATCGTTTCAAGTGTTCATTGTTTGATAATGAAATAACGTATGGATAATTATAGAATAATTTGGTAAATACTCATTTTCTTCTAAAATTTGTTGTGAATTATTTGTGAATTTGCACGTTGCGTGCACTATAGATCAATATATATTTTTCTTTGATGGCCAAATACTCCTTTTCACCCCTGAACTTTACTGTTTTGATCTATTGCACCCCTCAATTTTCAAATTTGTCTATTGCACATCTCAACTTCTTTTTTGTGTCTATATCACCCATGATTCAGAGCATTAGAGTGCGTGTACAGAACATGCGACTGACGTGTCAAATATCATGCAAACATGGACATATTTAAATAGGCCGAATGCTCCTTTTCATCCCTAAATTTTACCATTTTGGTCTATTTCACCCCTCAACTTTCAAAAATTACCTATTGCACATCTCAACTTCTATTTTGTGCCTATATCACACATGGTACTACAGTGACAGACGCGCCTGAATTTGTTTGATTTCAATCGCTTATCCACATTGGCAATGCATGTATTTAATAGAAAATTAAAATGTTAAATCATGGGGGATATAGACACAAAATAGAAGTTGAGATGTGCAATAAATCAAAAAAGTAAAGTTCAGGAGTGAAAAGGAGCATTCGGCCTTTTCTTTGATCATTTGAAGATGTCAAAAATAAATTAAGTCATTAATAAAATGTTAACTGTAAATTAATTAAATAGTTTTTATAAAATGAAAATTTATTCAATTTTAATTTTCTATTCTTTTATATATATTTCTATTTATTATTATTTAAGTCATTAATGTATTTTTATTTAATATATATTTTAATTATGTCTAAGATAAATAATTTTAATTATGATATTCTTTTCAATTTTGTTATCTATTAAAAAATAAATTGAGAGTTAACTAAAATCCTTTATAAATATATTTGTAATTTACATGAGTTGAAAATCATTTTTGTTAAAATAACTAAATTATATGATAATTATCATGGAAATGAATTAAAAATAAATTGCAAAAATAAAAAAATTATAAAACTTAACGAAGTAAGAGAATAAATGATTATTTCACAGAAAGTTCAAACCAACCATCATCTCAAATTCCAAAAGGCTGGGCAATGCCTTCTTAAACCAATTTAAATTCATCTACCTTGAGAATATCGTTGACATTGAATGTAAGCCATGCATAGGGGTGTAACTGAGTCGAGCCGAACCGAATTTTGGGTAGACTTGAGCTCGGCTCGCATTAAAAAGATTAGAAACTTGAGTTCCGTAAAATTTTCAAAACCTGAGCTTGAGCTTAGCTCGAGCTCATTTATGTTTTATTCCGACTTAGCTCAAGCTCGCTCTGTATAGGCTCGTTTGTGCTGAGCTCGAGCTCGTTCGCTAAGAGCTCGAGAAGGAGCTTGGTAAAGAGAGCTCATGAAGAGCTCATTAGAGAGCTCGCTTGTGATCTCAACTCGCTTATGAGCTCGTGAATAGCTAACAAAAAAAAACCTTGCAAAATAGTTGAAATTCTACAAATCCAACATAAAACCAAACATATTTAAACAAAATGTTCATCCAAAATAGCTGCAAATTAGCAAATATATCAAACGTACAAATAAATAAAAAAATCAGACAATATAAGTTTAAGAGTGCAAAATATCCATCATTCTATTTGCGGGGAAAATTTGTGGAGTTTGTGCATCATGTCTGAAATCTCCTTCATGAGATCCACATTCTGCACATTATATGAACCAATTAGCAATAAAATATATATTCCAACAATATGAAGTATAAACATGTGGTAGCAGCTTGCCCAAACTGATAAACCCAACATGTGAACACTTCAAAACTACCCAATTAACAGAATCATGTAAATCAGAAACTGAAAATGCAATATGACAAACCAATCAAAATAAAACAGCAATTAGAATAGGTAAATTTCAGCAGCAAAATATACCTTAAGGCAGCCTTTAAGTGAGAGGTATTTTAACCTCTTTGATATCCTCTTGATCCTAAAAAAATTGCAACAATTAGCCAAAAAAAATCAACAGCTTAAAAACCAAAAAAAAAAACATAGGTATAGTAAAAACAAATTTTACTAAGTCAAACATACATAAAACAACAAAAACAAAACCAAAAAATGACATTTAATAATAGTAAAACAACATTTAATAACAATTAGCAATTAAAATCAAATAAAATTAAAAATAAAAATAAGATATAAAAAAACGCATAAGCCAATGCACATAATGCTGCTATTTGTTAAAATGTATAGCAAACTTGGTGAGCTTGGATCTTTACTTGAATAGTTTCATCGGTCCCATTACGAACACATTGGGCAAACTGACGAAACTGTGTTTCTTGTATGAATATATATATATATATATATATTTTTAACACCGTAATTTTATTAACCTGAAGAAAGATTACAAAGTTCTGAGGAGCCTTTCTGGCGGGTCAGCTAGCTAAAGGGGATGATGACGGATAAGATGGACATGTTTTGCAAGCCAATCCACAGCTTTGTTAGCAGTACGTGGGATATATTTAAACTGAAAGAAAGGTGCATGACTACTAAGCAGGCTGATATCATAGAGAATGGCTCATATTTCCCATGGGCAATGTGCAGGATAAGAATTGATGGCATTAATGACTAATAAGGCGTCAGATTCAAAGATAGCCTGGGTGATTCCTGTTAGCATAGATGTGCCCTAGTGCCATACTTGTAATAAATAATGACATTGTAAATTATCCTTATGGCAATAAAGTATTCATTTAAATAAAGAGTTTGTTTATTTGAGTATTTACCCTTTAGCATTATGTTAAATAAATTTATTATCAAGAGTTGATAATATGAGTGACAAATTTATTTAGTACATATGCTATAA
>CATIWK010510938.1:0-15497 GCA_949634005.1 Mallotus japonicus
ACGAGATGATTTCATAATATTCCACAAACTATAAAATATAAAATATGTGGTAGAGATTTTAGTTTTGGAATGCATGCACCACAATATGAATAACTCTAGGGTTGACACTTTATTTCCTACAGTTTTCCCAAAAATTGCATAGCACATAAATTTGTGAATGATTAAATACCGGTGATTGGTAATTAACCCATTAGGTATGATATGCGCACCCCAAAAATCATCCTCCCCTGAAATTTGATGCCAAAAAGCCTTGAGATTATAAGTTTTAAGGGGATGATAAATGTCATTCTTAGGAAAACCAAACACTTGATGCATGATTTCATAATTAACATGATAATCTTTACCAAACAATCTAAAACCTAAATGCTTATCACTTTCTTCAATCAAATGCAAAGTGGTAAAGAACTCAAGTGTGATTTCTCTATAGGTGTCGAATGGTGTTGAAACAAATTTAGACCACTCTAATCTACCACATAATCTATATATATCATCCTTAATGCCCAATTTACTCAAAATATCATTCTCAAAATATTTGCAAGTGGAAATTGTTCTTGAGGCAAGAATTACATACCTTTTACCCTCTTCGTGAGTTTTGATGGGAAATGGAGCACTATACTCTTGGGCAAGGTCAATTACCTCTTCATCTTCAATTACATGCTTCCCATTACTTGTGCCTTCCATGGAACCCCTAGCTCTCTTTACTGTATTTTTGGTTCTTGGAATTGTGAAGGAGAGAAAGTAAAATGACAATGAAAGAAGTTATGGTAAGAAAAAGAAACGGTGAATGGGTAATGCAAAGTGAAGAACGAAATTGAAAAGAGTTTAAAGGGAAAAAAGCACTTTAAAAGAGAAAATGAAAATGATGGGTGAATGAAAATAAGAAGAGGGAAATTTGAAGGGATTAGGAATTTGAAAGGAAAAGGAAAGGAAAGTGGGAAAGAGAACGTGAATAATAAGAAAAGGAAGATGCTAGGATGTTTAAATTTTACTCTTTTTTTTAGTACTGCGATAGCAGCTAGCCTTCGATGGTGACAATGCGCTATAGGGGCTTGAGAATTTGGTAGGGATGCAATAGCAATGGAGCTGCTATGGTGACAGAATTTTGGTCTTGCACAAACAAAGTTTAATTGATTATTTTCCTGTCAAACCTAAAAGAAAACACAAACACACTTATTAAACTTATTAAGAATTCTAAGACATCATAAAAACACGTCACACGAAGAAAATAAATAATAATACAAATTAAAAATAAAGTAATGAAATAAAATAAAATGCTAATTTTTAGGTCTATAGCATGACCAAAACCAGAATTGTTCACTGAGGTTGATGAAGGAAAAGAGTTTCCTTCTCATTAGGCATAAACCCTCCTCGATACACTTTACACCTCTATCTATTTACTCGAAAACACTCTCCCTTAGAATTGATGAGTTCAAGTGCACTATGAGAGAAGACTTGTTGCACCTTGAATGGACCACTCCACCTCGATCTCAATTTACTCAGAAACAACTTCAGTCTAGAATTGAATAAAATAACAAGATCACCAACTTTGAATTCTTTCTTGAGAATATGAGCATTGTACCATCGTTTTATTTTCTCCTTGAAAAGCTTGGTGTTCTTATATGCTTGAAATTGAAACTCATCCAATTCATTAAGCTGTAACAAACGTTTTTCATCTGTTGCCTTCATGTCAAAGTTCAGTGCCTTAATGGCCCAATAAGCTCGATGTTCAAGTTCCACCAGTAAATGACAAGCTTTCCCAAAAACTAATCGGTAAGGAGACATGCTAATAGGAGTTTTATATGCCCACATAGCATCATCCAACTTAGACGACCAATCTTTCCAGGACCCACTGTTTTCTCCAAAATTTTCTGATTTCCCTGTTAGTGGCCTCCACTTGACCGCTAGTTTGAGGGTGATATGGGGTAGCAACTCTGTGGTGAACTCCATACCTCTTGAGTAGTAACTCAAACTGTCTGTTGCAAAAGTGCAAGCCTCCATCACTAATCACAGCACGAGGTACTCCAAATCTGCTAAACAATTTTTTAAAAAGTCTTATCACCACTTTAGTATCATTTGTAGGTGAAGGAATGGCTTCCACCCACTTAGACATATAGTCTACCCCAACCAAGATATATTGGTTCCTAAAAGATGATGGAAAGGGACCCATAAAATCCAATTCCCAAACGTCAAAAATCTCCACTTCTTGAATTGATGTGAGTGGCATTTCTTTCCTTTTGGAGATATTCCCATGTCTTTGACATTTATCATAGTGTTCCACATACTCCTTGGTATCTTTGAATAAAGGAGGCTAGAAAAACCCACTTTCCAACACCTTTGCAGCAGTTTTTGTTGCTCTAAAATGCCTACCATATGCAGAATCATGACAATGAGACAAAATTTCCAACATTTCAATTTCAGAAACACACCTTCTAATCAGCCTATCTCCACAAATCTTATAAAGAAATGGATCCTCCTATAAATAATGTTTCACCTCATAAAGGAAACGCTTCCTTTGTTGATAGGAGAATTCTTGAGTTATCACTTCACATGCTAAATAGTTGGCAATGTTTGCAAACCATGGAGCACTAAAATGTTGGACTGCTAGCAACAAAGCATCAGGAAATTCATCATTGATATCCTCTTCTTGCCTCAATTGTTCATAACCCTCTAACCTAGACAAATGGTCAACTATAACATTCTCAAAACCTTTCTTGCCTTTGATCTCCAAGTCAAACTCTTGTAAAAGTAACACCCAACGAATAAGACGTGGTTTTGCATCCTTCTTAGCCAAAAGATATTTTATTGCTACATGATCAATGAAAATAATAACCTTTAAACCAAGTAAGTAAGACCTGAATTTATCAACAACAAAAACCACTACAAGCATTTCTTTCTCAGTTGTAGTGCAATTCAAATGGGCCTCTGTAAGAGTTCTGCTTGCATAGTATATGACATGAAGCTTTTTTTTCTTTCCTCTGACCAAGCACCGCCCTCATAGCATGGTCACTTGCATCGCACATGATCTCAAAAGGAAGTGCCCAATCCGGAGGTGAAATAATTGGGGCTGAAATTTTAGCCTCCTTCAACCTGTTAAAAGCATTCAGACAATCATCATTAAAATTAAAAGGAGCATCTTTAACTAACAGTTGGATTAAAGGCTTAGCAATTAAAGAAAAATTTTTAATAAAATGCCTATAAAAACCCGCATGTCCTAGAAATCCTCGAACTCCTTTAACTATTGTTGGAGGTGGTAACTTCGCTATAATTTCTATTTTAGCTCAATCTACCTCGATTTCTGCACTTGAAATCTTGTGACTAAGGACTATTCCTTCCTCTACCATAAAATGACACTTCTCCCAATTAAGAACAAGGTTAGCCTCTTCACATCTTTTCAAGACCTTGTCAAGGTTAGACAAGCATAATTCAAAAAATCACCAAAAATAGAGAATTCATCCACAAATACCTCCATGATGTTCTTAATGAGATCAGAAAAAATTATTGTCATACACCTCTGAAAAGTAGCTGGTGCGTTGCATAGTCCAAAGGGCATGCGCCAGTAAGCAAAAGTCCTATATGGGCATGTAAATGTTATTTTCTCCTGGTCCTCTGGAAAAATAAAAATCTGGTTGTAACCTGAATAACCGTCCAGGAAACAATAGTATGCATGCCCTACTATCCTCTCCAACATTTGGTCAATAAAGGGGAGAGGAAAATGGTCCTTCCTTGTGGCTGAGTTTAATTTTCAATAGTCAATACATATTCTCCACCCATCAACCATCCTTTTTGAAATTAGCTTGCCTGTTTCATTTTCCACAACAGTTATTCCACTCTTCTTCGGTACACACTGCACTGGGCTCACTCATTCACTATCAGAAATTGGGTAAATAATGCATGCATCCAACAACTTGACAATTTCCTTCTTGACCACCTCTTTCATGTTTGGATTTAAGCGCCTTTGTCTTTTTATGATAGCTCTACTCCCCTCTCCCATATGGATTCTATGCATAACAATTGAAGGACTAATACCCTTGATGTCTGAAATCTGCCACCCAATTGACTTCACCCTTTTTCTCACTATTTCACATACTTTTTTCTCTTGTTCAATGGACAACTTGCTAGAAATAATAATGGGTAAAGTGTTTCCCTCCCCTAAAAAAGCGTATCTCAAATGGGTAGGCAACAGTTTAAGCTCTAATTTTGGTGGTTTCACAACATATGGGGGAGTGGGGTTGTCACTACGCACTGAAATTTTAGGTTTAACAAAAGTGGCTTCTTGTGAGGTTTCACTATCTACTTCACACTCCAAAATTTTGTCAAAAATTTCTTTGTTCAAATTTACTTCCCTCACACACTCATCAACAACTTCCACTCTCATGCAAAATACCTCTTGTATTGGGTACTTCATTAACCTAGGCATCACAAATTCTACACTCTTATTACCAACCCTAAGAGTGATTTTCCTTTCATGAACATCTATGATGGCTCTCCCAGAATTTAAAAATGGTCTCCCAAGAATTAGAGGACATTTGCTATCCTCTTCAAAATCCACAAGAAAGATAAATTTGTCTACCTTAACCAAAATATCTTCAATGATCCCATGTGGTTTCTTTGTAGAATGATCTGTAAGTTGCAAGTCATGTTCGTAGGGATCAACTTGCCAAGCTGTAATTTCCTAAAAAGAGAAAATGGCATAAGGTTAATACTCGCACCTATGTCACATAAACACCTAGGAAATTCTTGAGCACTAACTACACAAGGAAGAGTAAAACTCCCTTGGTCTTTTAATTTAGTTGGTATTTTATGAGTGATGATAGAGCTGCAAGTTTCTGTTAATTCCACAGTTTGGTTGTCATCCCATCTCCTCCTGTTGGTGATAATATCCTTTAAGTACTTGGTGTATGTCGGTATCTCTACAAGAGCATCAGCAAAAGGAATATTAAGTTCAAGCTTTTTAAAAGTATTTAAAAACTTAGCAAACCTCTTTTGATCATTAGGTTTCTTCAATCTTTGTGGAAAAGGCATCCTTGTCTCATATTTATATGAACTAGGCACAGGCAGTTACTCCTTCCCATCACTATCCTTTGCTTGTTGCTCCTTGCTTTCCTTACAGTCATTATCATTATTCTGAATTTCTTTGCTTTGTGTTTTCACCACTTCTTTCTTGAGCTCATCTCCTGGCTTTATCTCCTTGCCACTTCTAAGTATAATTGCTTTTAGTTGTTCCCTTAGATTCGTTTCGACATTGCTCGGAAGATTCCCTTGATTTTTTTATGCTAATGCATTAGCAAGTTGTCCCAACTGCACCTTAATATTGTGAATTGAAGATGAATGGTTTTTAGCTATCTGATAAAATTTTGCCTCCATTTGCTTCTGATTTCATCTTGATGGCTCATTTTGTTGGACATAGCCTTTAAAAATTTTTCCAATTTATTTTCCATTGAGGCCATGTGATCTTGAGGAGGTTGTTGAAAACCTAGAGGTGCTTTCCTTGTCATATTGTTCTGAAAGCCTTAGGGAACCAAATTGTTGTTATTATTCCAAGAAAAATTTGGGTGATTCCTTCATCCCGGATTATAAGTGTTCGAGAATGGATTATTACCCTGTTTTCCTTGATATTGATTCCTAACAAAGTTGACTTGCTCTAAGCTTGAATCTTCATACACACTATTATTCACACACCCACATTCTCTAATTGAGTGCCCTACCATATTACAATTTTCACATGGCAGCTGTGAAGTTGTTGGACCCACTGTTATTCTTTGGTTGAGGTTTCCTAACCGCTTTAAAAGCGCTGTAATTTGAGCCTGAAGAGAAGTTACTACATCTACCCCAATTCTACCTCCTTGTTTTGGTGGGTTTTGACACTCTGAAGGCCAAAGACAGTTATTATTTGCCATCTCTTCCAAAAGTGAAAATGCAGCCTCAACTATTTTTCGCATAAAAAAACCTCCAGCTGCTGCATCAATGGTGTCTCTAGAGGATCAGGTAACACCATTGTAAAAAGTTCTGATGAGCACATCCCTTGGCAAACCATGATGAGGACAGCTTCTTAGTAATTCTTTGAATCTTTCTCATGCATCACTTAAGGATTCCATGCAAACTATTGAAAGGTGGTGATATCCTTGATAATTTTTGCAGTCTTTATGGGCGGGAAATATTTTTCCAGAAAAGCTTTTGCTAAAAGATCCCATGTCGTGATTGAGGCCGGTGGTTATAAGTTCAACCACACTTTAGATCTATCCTTCAGTGTAAAAGGAAAGAGCCTCAAGCGTATAACATCATCTGACACCCCTTTATATTTGAAAGTATCACATATTTATAAGAAATTAGCGATGTGAGCATTAAGGTCTTTATTTGGCAAGCCATAAAACTGAACACTTGATTGGATCATTTGAAGTAAGGCCGGTTTAATCTCAAAATTATTGGCATTGATTGTTGGCCTTGCAATCTTTGTCATGTACCATCTAGACCTGACATAGCAAAATCCAAAAGTGTTCTTTCTTCTTCTCATTGTTCTACCATAGTACTCAATTCCTCTAGGAATGCCTCTTATTCTCTCTTTCAAACCGTGTAAGTTCTGGTATAAAAATGAGAGGGCCTGTCCCTGTTCTTCGAGTATTATGCATACACCAAAACAATTAATTAAAATTAGAAAAAAATAAAAATAAAAATAAAAATCCAAATTTAGAATAGAAATAACTTAAATCAAGTAAAACAGAACCAATTATGTTGTTAAACTTATTCAATCCCCGGCAACATCGCCAAAAACTTGATTGATTCTCGCAAACGTATGAGTTCGTCAAGTAATATAGAATAAGTACAAGTCGATCCCACGAGGATTGAATGTTTATCCAACTATTAATTCTATTTTTAACTTGTTTAAGAATTAGATAATAAGTGAATTATAATCGCTAAATTTTAATAGCCAAAATGAAACTAAATAATAAAATCAATTAATTTAAATTCTAACAAGCAAATAAATTTTAACAAGCAAATGATAGAATGATGTTAGGGATTGTATCACTATATTTTAATTAAGCCAGTTACAAGAAATTAGTCTTCTTTATATTGCAATTCTTGGGATTTCAAAGGTAGTAATTATTCTTTTTCAAGTAAAAATTACTTAATTTATTTCTATTAATTGAAAAGGCTTTAACTAATTCTCATTAAATTAAAACCTGTTGGCTATTTTTGTGATTTGTGTAGTAGTGAGCGTGCCAAAGGAGCGAGTCCTCAAAAATTAATCCTGACTTCTTTCAGACGTTTGTGGATTCCCAAGCGCCTTTACCACAATTTGCTTGGATTTCAGAGATGGAAAATTGATTTGTAAATAAAAGAGACAAATTGAACGCTTAAAAATGAAGTTGTATTGATTTGAAAGCTTAGAACAAAACTAAAACTGACAGTGGTGGTAAACTAAGAAAATGACAGGCTAAAATTCTAAAATTGTAGATGTAGTTGATGTAGTTGATGTAGATTGGTGTAGATGTTGTAGATTGATGTGTTTTCTCCTTTGCTTTTATAGATGATTTTCCTTGCAGGCTACTCCTTCAATTTAATGCTTTAGCAGTTCAAGAGTTTCTTCTATTTCTTGCAGGAATAAATTCGCGCAACTCCACTCCTTCTGCTCCAAGTTTGATCTTTTTCCCCAAGGCTCATCTGGAATCTTCCTCTTCATCAATGCACAGATAATTTCTAGCAATATTTTCCTAAGATTTTTTGAGAATTATAACCTTCTCCTTAGTTTACTTCTCCAAGTAATCTTTTAATTCCAAAGGTCATCCATTTTTGAAGAAATAAATTGTTGTAGCTCACTTCCCCAAGTAACTCCTGTACAATAAATTCTGTTTCCAGAACCTTCTGCAAATTGCACTATGGACTGAGTTTTTCACTTGTTTTGGGCTTTAGAATTTTGATTAAATCAAAGGACCATTAATTTAATAGCCTTAATTTATTTTAACCAAAAAATTAAATTATGGCACAAATAATGCCCTCGCATGTAATTAGCTTGGGTAATCCCAATGCTAATTTACATGTGAAATAAAAGCCATGTTTATGCAACTTAAACTACCTTCTCCTCTGTGATTATCAAAAATTAGGTCAGCTTAATAACCCAATAAACAAAAAGCACTGAGGAAAATCATAAAGACAAGCCCAATATTGGCATTTCAAATTGTGTCAAAGCAGCAAAGCGAAAAAAATGAATTTTATGCAATGCCTGCACTTCCTAAGATCTTCATCTCAACCCAGTTCATCTCCTGCTTCTACAAAAAATTCAAATTCGAATTTTACAAAAAATTAACGAGAAAAATAATCAATTTCTCATTAATTTTCCCAATTCCCTAAGAAAATTTTTGTGTTTCTTCTGCAAATTTTTTTCAAGTTTTGCTCATTTTTCCAAATCACTTTCAAAATTCAAGTGCCTAATCACTTAAATGTTCAAAATGCCAAAAATTTTGAGGGATAGGTAAAAGATGATGCAACAGGCCATGAAATACATTCAAAAAATTTTTAGCTAAAAATTAATGCAACAGGCCATGAAAAAGACATGGCCCATTAAAGTTTTATATATTTTTTTCTTCTTTTTTGAAATGGTCACACCTCTTTTTTTTTCCACTGCTATCTTTCTTTTCTTTTTTTTCCTATTTTGCTTTCTTCTTCCCGTCATCTTTCTTTCCCTTCTGGCTAGCCATCAACAACCACTAGCCACCAGCAGTCGCCCCTCATCAGAGACTGCTGTCGCCTTCACCTCCCCACCAGCGACTTCAGCCTTCAAGGAGCAGCAGCTCCGCTTGTCACTTGAAGGAGTAGATCGCGACCTGCTCTCCACATTGCGCACAGTAGCAAGCTGCTGTCCAACCATGAGCAGCCCCAAGCCGTCGCCTTCACTCACACACTGCTGTCCCTTTTAGCTGGATTTTGTGGCTAATTTTCCCCAAAGCAAATCAAACTCCAAAACCCATTAAAGGAGGTACTTGAATTTCTCTTCTTCTAATTTCAAATTTGCTTTCTTTTGGGAATTAATTTTGGGATGAGCTTGTGATTTTGATGGGATTATGTATGACCCATGACTTGAATTTATTTTAGAACAAATGATGTTCTTTGTAGAATTGATAATTGAATCGCATTTGGCCAAAGATTAATTGTATTAATCAGCCTCAATTAATTCCCTTCTTAGCCAAACATTTATTTATTGCTTTTGGCTACTTTTTCAATTTTACTTGGAGTTATTGATGCTTTATTTGCACCAATTTTGGAACACTCATTCTTTGAAAAGAATTTTACTTGTGATTAAATTTTAATCAATAGTTGTTTGATCAAAATTTCATTAATCTTAATGACCTTTGACAATTTCCCCAAGATTTTATTCACCATTGAGTGCTTGAGATAGGCAAATATATTTTAGCCAAAAATTATAGGCTATATTTTGGCAACTTTCACGCCAAAATAATTTTGATCTCTTTTATTCTCACTTAGCCAACCTTAAGAAAATTTACATTTCGGCTCTTTGACTGTATTCTAGCAACAAATGCATTCACTTTATTTGAAAATTTACACCTTGGCCACCTTAATCTTGTGATTTGTTTACATTATATGCTTGGCCAACGTTGTATAATTTTGCCAATTTTCCTAAGCATTTTGGCTAGCTAAACTTATTTAACCAAAATATTTTAAATTTTGGTTTGCCATTAGTCTTCTTCCAAGAAAATTTAAAATTTGGCTTTAAAATATTCCACCATCTTAACCAAAAATTCATGCATTAAATTTTGGCTTTTATTCCCCTTTTAACATGGCCATATTCATGCTTAGTTAAAAATCACAAGCTTAATGTTAATTATTTAAGCCAAAAGCAAATTTAATTTGTTCTTTAGTTTAAAATTACCTTGGCACTTGTTCTCTCTTTAGCCAAAATTACTTGTTTAGCTTTAAGAATTAAGAATTTTTGCTTAAATTTTGGCAATTTATTTTTTAACCTGTGGCACTTCTTTATTTTGCCAAAATTTGATTTTCTTGGGGAAAAAGGAATATTGCTTATTTTCTCTACATGTTCCACTTGGTACAATATTTATTGTAGCATAGACAAAATATTAAAATAGCATGTGGCTTATGAAAACCATAAACACTTATATCTCAAACCACACTAATTTTGTCCATATTTGCCTCTATAACATCACAAGGCAAATTTATTTTAGCAATAAATTGCCAAAATACCGTATATTTTCATGACAAATTATATTTCCAAGGAAGCTCTATTTCTTGGCCAAATTAATTATTTATTTAGCCTGTTTGAATTGCTATTTTCTTGCTTGAGAACCTTGGAATAGTGCTCTTTGTCTGCATGAATTGCTCTATGAGCCTACAAATTCTCCTCCATTTGCTGTGCATCTTGGGGATTTCTGTTTATCTTGACTTCTAACAGACAGTCTGCATATTTTCTTGATATTTCTTTGCTTCAATCCACTATCATGTCATGTCTTTTAGGAATTTGCTTTGTATTTGCTTGTCTGCTTTTTAACCCAACCTTTTTTGCATCACTTATTACACCACACACATATACCACAGCCATGAATTAAAATGCCCAATTTTCAGCCGTTATGTCGTTGAAATTTCATCAACCATTTACCAGTCACAACACTTATTCACACGCTAAAAAAACATACTAGAAAAATAGTAGTAGATAGAAACACACCAAAATCCAAACTTGCTAAATAAATAGAAACACACCAAAACTTGTAGAATTCAAACTTTGCTATCAAGCCAATTTCAAAAAACCAAAAAGCAAATTATTGCCATTAAATGGCAATAATCTGGCCAGAGGCCAGTTATTTATTTTAGCTTTCATTTTCCCATATAGTGGGAAATATTTTCAGCTCCACCTCCTTTCATACCCTTCTTTGGCTTAACAGGGAAATAACATTCAACCACTTGATATGCAAAACAATCCCTTTTAAAGCTCAGATTTCATTTGGATTTTTCATAAAAAAAAAAATATTAAGAGATTTTTTGTCATCAATAATAATTGGAAAAACCATTATTATTGCATTAATTACCTCTGTTGATGACCTTTGCATGAGCCCTTCTATTTCTCCTGGGAAAGTTGCCCCCCGAGTGTGGTACTTGTTGACACTTTCCTCAGCCTTTTGCATCAGGAACTCCTTTATATTAGAAAGTGGATCCTTTGTAGCTTTAGGCCTGAATCTGACCTTAGCATTAGGTTGGACCCCCTGTTCTTTTTGTATTTTCTGAGCTACTCTTTGCCTCTGCACCCTTCCCTTTTGAGTATGGGTCAATGGCTAAGAGAATTTCCTGTGCTCCTTCCTTCGCCACTGCTTGTTTAGTGGAGCAAACTGGGACACCAAAAATCTAGGTTGTACAAGCCTCCCATATTTCATTGGCCTGTTTCTATGGTTATTTTTGAATGAATTTGCATCAGGTGGCCTTTTGTCTGATGGTAAAAATTTCTTGTGAGAAACTGGCCTCCAATGACTTTTGAACCTGTTTGGATTCATGTTGGAAGGGTGAACCACCTCCTTTTCTTTGATTTTCTCTTCCAAAATCAATGCCATTGGGGAAAATGAATTTTTCTTTATCAGATCTGTCTTCTTTTCTGCATTCAGGTTCATTTCCACCTTTAGGGATTGAGGAGAATGTGAATAGTTAGGAACTTGGAAAATTGATTTTTTCTCAAGTAAAATGTCACATTCTATGTTTTGTTCTAATCCCTGAGGAATTAGTTCCTGTTCCTTAGGAAGTAGTTCTTGAGCTTGAGGAATTGATTATTCCTCATGTGTACTCCCTGTGCTTTGCTTTTGTCCCTGAGGAAGTAGTTCTTGCCCCTGGGGAAAATTCATTTGGCCCTGGGGAAAAGGCATATAACCCTAGGGAAAATTACCCCCCGTGCCTTTTCCTTCCTGTTTAGTCCTTTCATCAGTAATTGGTTGTACTGCAGAAGCAACTTTTGCAAAAATACCAGACTTCTCCTCTGCTATGTCTGGCTTGGATACAATAACATGTTGTTTAGATGATTATTCTTTTATTTTGGAATATGTTTGCATAGCCTCCTTAATCATTTTTTCAAAGCATTGTTTTAGAGTATTCTCAAAGCTTTGCTGCAGAGAATTGAACATTTGAGGAACTGTATCCAGAAAGGCTTTTTCAAAAATTTGAGAATCAGAACTCTCAATAGCAACATCAACAACTTCCAGATTTTGACCTGTTTGGTCGATCAGGTTACCTTCTGTGATATTCAAAGTCTGGCTTGAATAGCCAAAATGTGCCTCAGTCCAAAAGTGATCCTGAGGCATCAAGTCTTCATAAGTTTATGTTCAGAAATCACCTGGGTTTACAGGTGAATTGTTGGTCCAGTAACCAACTTTAAAATTTCCTTCTTCAAATCTGTTCATCTTTTTGAAACATGTCCCACCGGTTGAAACGAGTCCCACTGAGCGTGCCAAAAATTTGTTGGCTATTTTTGTGATTTGTGTAGTAGCGAGCGTGCCAAAGGAGTGAGTCCTTAAAAATTAATCCTGACTTCTTTCAGACGTTTGTGGATTCCCAAGCGCCTTTACCACAATTTGCTTAGATTTCAGAGATGGAAAATTGATTTGTAAATAAAAGAGACAAATTGAACGTTTAAAAATGAAGTTGTATTGATTTGATAGCTTAGAACAAAACTAAAATTGTCAGTGCTGGTAAACTAAGAAAATGGCAGGCTAAAATTCTAAAATTGTAGATGTAGTTAATGTAGATTAGTGTACATTGATGTGTCTTCTCCTTTGCTTTTATAGATGATTTTCCTTGCAGGCTACTCCTTTAATTTAATACTGTAGCAGTTCAAGAGTTTCTTCTGTTTTTTGCAGGAATAAATTCGCGTAACTCCACTCCTTCTGTTCCAAGTTTGATCTTTTTCCCCAAGGCTCATCTGGAATCTTCCTCTTCATCAATGCACAGATAATTTCCAGCAGTATTTTCCCAAGATTTTTTTAGAATTGTAACCTTCTCCTTAGTTTACTTGGATTTTTTTAGAATTGTAACCTTCTCCTTAGTTTACTTCTCCAAGTAATCTTTCAATTCCAAAGGTCATCCATTTTTGAAGAAATAAATTCTTGTAGCTCACTTCCCTAAGCAACTCCTGTATAATAAATTATGTTTTCGGAACCTTCTGCAAATTGCATGGTGGACTAAGTTTTTCACTTGTTTTGGGCTTTAGAATTTTGATTAAATCAAATGACCATTAGTTTAATAGCCTTAATTTATTTTAACCAAAAAATTAAATTATGGCACAAACAAAACCTAATCAAATTTAGTAAATAAATCATTATGCACAACCAATTGAAATTAAAATAATTTAAGCTATCTCTAGACTTAAATCAATTAATTAAGCATTCATATTTCTATTAAGATTAATATTTCTCAATAATTAACCTTAATTAAAAATCAATTATGAATGGCAAAATCATAAACAATTAAAGCTTAATGAATGCTTAATGCAAATTAAAAGAAAAACCAATATATAAATCAACTTAAATTAAAATAAGTTCAACAATCCCAAACATAAATAAAATTAATTAAACATAATATTCATCATGTTCTCAAATCCAAAAATAAAATACATTAAGAACTTAGAAAAATAAATAAGAGAGAAAGAAAAACCCCTTGCTCTCTAGTTCTTGTTGGAAACTCTTATAGCCTTATTCTCCAATAGTTTTTTTTTTCTTCTTCTTCACATCCTACTGCCTTATGTTTCTGCATGTGTCTCTAGCTCTAAATCAATTAATTTCTTCTCTTCTATATATCTTCCACTCTTTCCCTTTGTCCCATGCTTTCATCATTGCTTATTCCCTTCTTTTTTATAGTTTCTCCATAATTGCTTGTCTCCTTCCATCATTGCTCTTTTTCTTCCCACTTAATTTTGACTCCTGATCCTCTTATACTTTTTCGTGTCCTACTTTGTCTATCTCCAACTCTACTTCTTCTCTTTCTTTTATTATTATTATTTTTTTTTTGTCTTTCATCATTGCTAAATTTTGCTCCTACTCAAGTATGTTTTCTTCCATAATTATGTCTCCACTCCATAATTCCTTCTTTTATCCAAATTTGCAATGACATCTCCATTCTAAAAAAAAATTAAAACGTAAAAGAGTAAACCAATTCCACTAAAAATGACTAAAACACTCTTAAAATATGCATTTAAACATACTTAAAAACTACTACTACTAATATATAATCACTATGATCACTGTTGGGAGGATCATGATCACGAAAGGATCTGTGAGCTTATAACATCGGGGCACACAGGCTAAATGGCAAGTATCTACTGTATTTTCGTTTGTTATTGTTTGTCGGAGGGTCTGCCTGAATAGGCCACGTAGATTGGAGTGTCCACCCAACTTGAATCGAGAAGAAGTGAAAAATCACTTCCATATCCAGAGAATCCGGGTTCGGGGGGTAGGAGTTACTTATCATATTTCTTATTATACATTTTGCTTATTTATTCACTACTTCACCTAATTTTGGTTTTATGATGCGTTTTTACCACACTCAAGCATTGGTCAATTTAAATTGAAAATAAAGCACGGGATAATTGGATTGACGAGCATTCACCACATAATAAATAAATAAGCAAGCTAGCATCCACCAACCAAGCAAGTAATCATATAGCCAAGTAAGCACATAGCACACAAGCATGCAAGAGATAATAAAAATAAATTACATTGAAATAATAAAAAGGAAATAAAATAAACCTATTCTAATGAACTTACAAAACAAAGGTTAGTTTCCATACACATGCAAACACACATCACATGTAGAACAATTTAATATATTCCATTCATTCACAATTGGTATAATAAACGAAGGCATAATTAAATTCATAAGCAAACAAGGATGCTAATGTATGCATGATGCAAGATTTTGGAATTTGGGTACTTTAGTGTTAAGTCATCACTTTTATTATGTAAAAAGGGGATTTTTATGACAAGATAAATATAAAGAAATTCAAAATGGAAAAGTGCAAATAAAATGGTAAAAGTAATGAAGACATTATTCTCACCATAAAAATATTACCTTTATGATGAAAATAATAAATTTACCAAAGAGAATAATAAAATGACAAGGATTATAAATATTCAATAAAAATAATAATAAGGCAAATGGAATAATAAAAGAGGTGATAAAAATATTATTTTCACCATAAAGATGGAAGCTTTATGATAAAAATAATGAATTTATCACAGAAAGCAATAAATATGATAAAAATGCAATTAATATAATTAAAAATAATAAAGTGCAGAATTAAAAATGTTAAAGTGGCAAGGATGTCATTTCCACCATAAAAATATCTACTTTATGATAAAAATGACAACTTTACCCCTAAAAGGCATAAAGGTAATAAAAAGCCATAAAATACAATAAAAATAATGAAAATACAGCAATATTAATATAAATAAATAAAAATGCAGAAATAAATAAATTAAAATGATAAAGATGATGTTTCT